>JAVQKG010304154.1:0-17254 GCA_036025885.1 Hypseleotris bucephala
AATAATAATAATGGTATTATTATTATTATTATTATTATTATTATTATTATTATTATTATTATTATTATTATTATTATTATTATTATTGGCATAACAGAATGGTTTCTGGTCATATGGGATAAGAACACAATATTTTAATAATAAGGTAGTAGTATTGAAAAAGAGTAAAACAGTCACAACAAATGTTAACATTTTTTGCTCAAACTTATTGTACAGAAACTACTAATGGTCAGTGCTGCTTTTCCAAAGGTTATTTAACATTACATAAATCTCCAGTTAAAGGTTATCAGCACAAACGTTGAACACTGATAAGACTTATCACAAAACCATATTGCAGTCAGTCATATTACAATTACAGCCCAGTCTTGTGATCAGTCGGGTATATCCTGAAAGGCACCGGGAGCCCGCTGAGCTGCAATCCCATAGGGTCAGAGAGTAATCAAAGATCTGTCTTAAAGACAGAGGTCAGCAGATGACAAGGGCATGATGGGAAATTCAAGCCTTTTAACTGACAGGCAGGGACCTGTATAGAGATGAATGGAGGCAAACTACAGTTGATAAATGCCATCATCCCGAAATTCGATGCATACTCATTCTTGCTTTATCTTTTACTTAAACTCCTCTAACCATGATCAAATAAAAAGTAATTTTTATTTTATGGTAATTTTTTCATTCCAGAAATAATAATTTACTCTGTGACAGAAACACATTTGAGTTGTTTTTATTATTTATGTGTCAAAAAAAACTCTTCTGAATCTAACATCTGAACTTAGTTCTGGTTTTGTTTTGAGCAAAAGCATTTATGATGAAGTCGGATTACTGTTGAACAAATCCTCTATTATTCAAGTCCCACAAAACAAAACCAAATGCTTATTTTCAGAGCTCTGTGTTCAACTAGCTTTAACCTGATGATGTTTGGAAACTGATTTAGGGCCCCTGTGATGAAAGTCATTGGGTAATTGCAGCTCCTTTTGCTGTAATCTCCCCTAGTCTCTTATTTAAAAGTAGGATGTTTGTTGATGTTGCGGGGCTTCAGTAAATAGCTGAAGGCAGTAACTCATGCATCAGTGCAATCTTGCTGCATGTTAAAGGAGCCTCTTGCATCTGTTAGTTATGTTTTCTAGAAGGCACTTTATGTGAAATGCAGATTACGTTTACATACCTCTTGCCGCTCATGGTCACAGGGGGCAGACAGGCACAGAGGGGAAGCAGTGCCTTCCCAAGCTAGGTCGGACCCCCTTTTAACTCCTCATTGGGTTGTGCTGACACCCTTTGGGCAGCTTAGAAGTCAGAGCAGCAATGGGCTTATAAACATGCAGGCTTTAGTGTGGCAGATTTGAAAGCACATCTGGGAGGGAAAGATAGGCCTGCTTTATCAGCCCCTTGTTTGTATTGCATTTTGTTTGTAAATCCCATAAACTAAATTTTCCTGTTATCACTGCTGCCTTTTCTTTCTATGGTGCTCACATACATGCACTATAAACTGCAGAAGACAAAGCAAGAGGATGCTAGAGAAAAGAATAACATGCAGTCAACACATCACAGTAAGCTATAAAGATCACATTCAGTATTCAGTAAGTCAATGCTTTTCTCTCAGAAATACAGCGATGAGGATCACATGACATTAGACATAGCAGATAATCAGACATTTATACCACACCACAAAATCAGGTTTTTTCATGCACAATTGCTGTTTTAAAAGTACCCACAAGTTTAAAGCAGAGGGAGTTAAAAAGGAACAAATCACAAGTGCTGTGTAGAAAACATGGAACTGTGTTTTCACAGAATACAAAGTGCTACAGGCTCAGCAAAATGATTGTGGGCATTTCCACTGCAATTACATGTGGTTTTAAGCTTGAATATGCAACCATTCCTCTGCATGTGCTGTGCTCGTATTTCTTCATAACCAACCTTTGCCCATTTTACTCAGTTCTTCCAAAAATGAAAACTTAAAAAAACAAAACAATTATGATGTGAAAACAACAGCACACTATTGGCGGCTTATAATACTGGCATCCCTTTTTTGGGGGTTTGTATTTCAAGAGTGAGCTCTTGTCTCAGGTCTATAGCACAAAGCATTCAGTGACTATTTGAATCTGTACGCTTGGTTGAATATGTCAAAGTGTCTGATACTGAAACATAGCCAACTAGCACCTTGAATTACGCTCTTATCTAAGATGAGTAGAAAAACATTATGATGGATGTGCTCCTTTACTGGGTGGTGGAAGAGGAAACACCTCAGGGGAAAGAAGAAGCTTAAATGCAAGGCGCAGCATGGAATGTTGCTGTGAATAAACTATGTGGAGAGAACCAGAGGGACTCGAGTAAAGCAAGACCTGAAATAAAAATTATGTTTGTACTCCCAAAGCAATTCAGAGACAATATTTGGAAGTGTTTTTCACTGGATGTACAGGTTTACACTCAGACAGGATTTACTCCTCCTATTCCATAATGCAATACATTACACTAGCCTGACTTCTGCTGGACAATACTTGCCATTGCAACCACATTAAGCATCTGTCTCTTCTGCTATGTTCACAATACCAAATTTTCTTAAACTGTATAATGCAACGATTTAAAGTTTGTCAATTTGTATACTGAAATCCTAAACAATATATGAAAAAGAAAACAAAATGCCCAGTCAGTTTTTATTAAGCTATTTACAAAAAAAATTCTTCACTGTTTAAACTCGTTACATTTGATTCACAAAACAAAGACCAGGCACATAATTATGCTTGCAGCTGCGGATGATGGTAAAAAGAACTGTAAAACCTTTTTATTTGTGATGCAGTTTTGTCCAATTGGCTGCTTCTTTGCGTCCCTGTTTTAACCCCTGTACAAATTAAAGTGTACAATTAGACATCAATTAAAATCAAAACCAATTCATCATGTTATTATCAGAAATAATGCATACATACCAGGTAGTATCCTGTGTGATAGCCGCTCATATACCAGGAGATGAGTACACTGCCTAAAGCCTCATCGTCAACCATGTCAGGGCTCATTGGTGGAGGTGGTGGGATCATCTGATGGAGGGACATAAGCAATAAAATCTTACAAAACATCTATATAACATACAAAACTGATCTTCAATTTTATAAAAAAAAAATCCTACTGGTGGTCCAAAAGACATCATAGGCGGCCAGGGTGGGGGAGTGTGTCCACTTGATCGCTTGCTTCCTCCCTGCTCAACAACAGAGGTCAATTTATATACAGTAACACACATAACTATTTAAGAGTCTTATTCATGCTAAAAAGATGTAGTTCTCGCTTCTCACTTGTTTAAAATTTGGCATCGGAGGAGGGCCTGGGGGAAAACCAGGTGCCCATATAGGAGGAGGTGCTTTGTATGCCTTGGACTTCTGGTGTTTACTGTGTGGTTGCTGTTTCTGTAAGTTTGGGGTTGCTGACCGGTCACTTTCCTCTGTTGATGATTCAGCCCCTTTTGACTAAAATAAAAGAGAACGATTTATACTAGTGTGTATATTTGTACTTCTCGTATAGTTCTGCCCAGCCAAGCTATCGATTTGACAATTCTATATGTCCAGCAAAAAGATGTTATGCAAAAGGTCTTCATGCAGTTAGACTGTCATTGAAAATGGGGTTCTGATTTAAGATGAACAAAGTATTGATTTTTCTGTAGTGATGGATTGCTTAAATTTGTGTTTTAAAATGCAAAACTGAGTTGCTTTGATATACCTTGGTATTTACTTCTTCATCACCTTCAGAGATTTCCAAAACCAAGTCTTCAATATTTTGCTCTTCCTCATTTCCATAGTCAGTGTATGTGACAATACAAGTGCCTCTTTTCTCATCTATGGAGGAGATTGTGGCTGCATACAGTTGTCCATCTTCTGACCAGTAAGCACAGCATGAATCTCCAACTTGCCACTGAGAAACATTTGACATGACAGTAGTCGTGATATTTAAAGTTAAATCATCATAATAATAACTTCATAATATAGGTCTTACAAAATGTGTCCAAACCTTTTTATCTGGAGGTGCATTTGTTCTTTTTCTACTTTGGTTCTTTTTATTATTCTTCCGCTTCTTTCCTGGATACATTTTCTTTGAAGGTTCGGGCTCCTCTTCTCCCTTTAGAGCAGTCTGGCATTTTTGACAATATAACATATTTACAGACACAAGTTTATATTGAACATTATAATCATCCTGAAAAGAGAAATCCTGAAACAGTTACCTTGAATGAAGCAACTGCCTTGTCATAAGCTTTTATTAAAGCTGTATCATCCCAAATGTCAGAGTCATCACTCTGAAAGAAAGTTAACTTAAAAGCTAAGTATTTGAATTTGTGTAGATGTCAGTTATTGTAAAAGACTAAAGCCATGCTTGTAACACATTTACACTAACTGTAAACAATGACTAAAGTTTAAGACATTTTACATATTAATTTAAAATTTTATGAAAACAAAATATATAAATGTGTAATGTATTATCAGTCAAAAAGATAAGCATGTATACTTGATGTAGCATCTGTAAGTAAATTTATTTTGTATACGCTTAACGCATGTAAACCCACACAAATCCTTAAAATTAATATATTTAAGACTGCTAAAAATTGAAATAACACTTTTTCATATTTTAATTATTTTTCTCTGGGTATCACTTTTGAAAATTAGCACAGCTAGCAGTCTAACCATCACAATAATTATATGCTTATTCTAAAACTAGTAACAATCCCTATTTCGCATAGCGTGAACATTTACAACTTACCTGTCCTGTACCACGTGTAAACAACACATCTTTACACCCATTTGCCATTTCTACAAACTATGATCCACAGCTAACAGCTAAACAACACAAGCCACGAAAAATGTGAGTCGACGAGGTGACGTAAGAAACAAACGCTGCGTTTAAATCCTGCGACACTGTGGTTGACTTGGAAACGGAGTAGCTTTCATCTGCTTTACAAACCCGTGCCGATATTTGGACAGAACTGGGACATTGTTCGAGTTTTTGACGTTTTTTGGACACATTCACGGATTTGGAAATATTCTAAGCATGATTGATCCTACCCTGAGCTCTCTAGGGGCAAAACTTGTCGTTGCCTCATCCCACGACGAGAATTATCCACCCGACAACATTATTGATGGGTGAGTATGGGATGAATTAGCTAACGCTAATCTTGAAAATTAGCATGCAACCTATGTAATTTAGCCTATAGGAAATACTGCCTTTTGACAACCATCAATGGGTAACGTATTTTTCTGTTTTCTAGAAACACTAAAACGTTTTGGATGACCACTGGGATGTTTCCACAAGAGTTTATTATTCGGTTGACTAATCCTTCCATCCTCAATGCTGTGACAGTGGACAGTTACAATGGTAAGGAATAACGACCAGTTCTGTCAATATATTAAGGACATAATATAAGTTGAAATTCCATATACCGTAGGCTACATATAACAGCTACATTTCATCTAATTTCTAGTTTTGCCTAACAAAGCTACTCGAGCTAATTCTGTTCTAGTGACCAGAAGACGCATTAAACCAAGGAGAAATATGTAAAAAGAGTTAGAAAGAGAAACACTTAGTTTTTATTAACTTTTTGTTTCTACGTTTTTTTTTAGTAAAGACTCTCAAGATAGAAAAAAATAACTCCGAAAACACCACAGACTTTGAGACTGTTGCAGAAAAAGGTGTGTGTGATCCCTACTAATTTCCATAAAAAGGTGATTAATCAACCACTTCTAACCACTTTACCTATTTGCAGAATTTGTATCTACACAGGGACATCTTCAGTCTAATGTTATATCGGTGAGTCAAACTACAGTATTATATGTAACTAAAAAAGTATGAGACAAACTTGTGTAAACCTTTTCTCTTTATATTTCAGCTGAATGGGGCCAGTGCAACCCACCTGCGATTTATAATCACCTCAGGTTACGATCACTTTGTTTCTGTGCACAAAGTCAGTGTTCAAAGTTAATTAACTCTGATAGTGTTGAAGATATTTATGTTTAATTTTAATTTAAACACAGTAAACTTGTATGCCTTTTGACCTAAACACTATTACTACATCATTTTTATGCGTAATGAGTTAAATCTCTCAGCGTATTAATAATTAAGGTCGACTCATAGGGGAAGGAAACAATAACAAACACAATGTACGTTATGGTCTCTTTGAGGCTGTCTCGGTATTGCTCAGTCAAGGCATTGGAATGAGAGCTCGGGTGCATTGAATATTATCGCTTATCATTCTTATCAGCTGGTTATAAATTAAAATGCAGAGTTTTTCTATCCTACAATGAACTGGTAATTTCACAGGCTTACACTTGGCAAGGCTTTAAAATAAAAAGAGTTGGACAGGACTGAATAGCTGAATAACTGACAAGGGAAGGCTTTCAGTGCAAGAGATTGAGTTAATTAACTAATTTTAAGCAATAGGGGCTTAAATTGGCATTGGTACAGACACTCACCACCCACACATCACCACACCCCACCTGTGTTGAGTGGATTTTGACATCCCTATAGAAATGGCTACTGTGGGGTATGCACAGCTGGGGGGGTTGGGGACCAGATGGTTTCCCAGTCAACCAGTGAGTCTCCAAAGACCGCGGGCCTATTCACTCTCCAATCACAGTTTCTCCTACACTCATATCCTCCACTGTAGAAACACAATCACCGACTCCTATCTACCTCGGCTGCCATTTCAACATGTCGGCAGCAAAGGGCTCAGCAGTACGTGAGGATCCAGTGGGACTCCCTCCCCAATTACTTTGCTGACTGTTGAGGAGCTTGGGGATTTGTGCGGGCCCTGTTTGCTATCGTTGGTCTGAATGCGGGTCTCTGAATAAACCAATAAAATATGAAATACATGCTTGAATAACTAGCCCCCTGGTATTTTTAAGACAACTAATTGCTTAGGGGTACGTTCGGTGTGTGCACAAATATTTCAGTGTGCATAATGAGTAATGAGGGCGAGGACAAAACTGATACAATGTTATTGACTTATCTATTATTTATGGAATATTTATTATAATTTAGTTAGAGGTCAGCCACAGAATGCACTCCTATTTGTAAAGGGGGGGTATTTTGTTGAACCATATTTCAAATTGTGCAGTATTTATTTTCAATGAGTCACTTGAATATGTAACCACAGCTTTTTCTTGTTGACAAGGTCTGCATATGTGGCCCAGCGTTTCTAATGAATTCACAGTCTTTTGTGTGAGTCTGCCAGCCGATCAAGGGAATCACAGCAGGATATGAGAGCTTTATTATCAAGTCACTGCAGGCCCAGGATAAAATATCACCCAGTGTCTTCTGGTGGCTGCCTAACTGCTGTCCATTCACACCCAGACATCTGCTTGTCCAAAACTCTGTATGTTCAGCTGGGTTCATAGAGGAGAGGTGGCAGGGGACAATATTATCCCCATAAAATTAAATGTCAAATTGATGTTAAGCATAGTGGCACCTGGAAAAAAAAAAAGTTTTTTCAGTTCCACTTGTACTACTTGTACCACAGTTTGAAATACGCTGTCATAGTAAATAATATGGTTACCAAAAATAGATGCCATATTACGTTGCATATATTTGCGTAGTCAAACATTGTGAACCCCACTATCCTTCTCACTACATGCTTTGTTGTTTTTCTTTTATGGCAAACTAACGACTTTGAATTCCCAGTTATCTCCTCTTGTGTTGTCCCTCCTCTTTCATGTCAATAACTGAAGCACACACAACGACAAAGGGCTTTAATTTGATTTCAGTTCTGATCTGGAGCGGTCCGCTTTGTTTTGACGAGAACCACCATATGAGGAAGGAAACACTATCAAAAGGCTGAAATGAGATGATTAGACGTGAGAGGAAAACAATACTCTCATTATTTAAGTCCAAAGAGGAACGGAGAATGATAATGAGGAATTGACAAAGATGACAGCTGAAGATTGCTTTGAATAACTATTAGTGGGAATCATATTCATAAATGTGCATAAATCTAGTTTTTGTTTGAAGTGGCGTGTTGTCTGACAAACTTTTCTCATTAATTTGACACTAAACAATACATACAAACACACCAACATATGTGCAGCCAAATAATTGTAACCGTAAGTTGACATACTGTAAGATGCAGATTAGTTCTTTGAACCAAATGAGCTTGATGAAGAGAAGTATTTTTAATATATAGTTAAATAAACAGACATGGTTGTCAGCAAGAAAGATTATTTTTAAACAGAATATATTCAAAGGGACCCTATTAGGCTAACCCCTCCGTGCTCTGTAACATGTTGGTGAAGGTTTTAATTCATCCAGGTGGAGTTCATTCTGAAGGTTGAAAAAGGCATCTGGACAAGGGTTTTTGTTTAGAGGACGTTTCATTTGCCATTCCAGCAGCCCCCCTCAATTCTGGACTCTACATGCCTCTAACATGTTTTAATGTTATAATGTTGTTTCCTTGTCAAAAACACTGCATGCATAGGCACTGATCTTCTCAGATTTGAGAATCTAAAACCCCCGACATTGCTGCTTAGCTAGCTCCATTGGCTGTTGTTGGTGTGGCCTGGAAGCTTTCATAAAGTTTTAAAAAAGCATAACATGGCTGTTAACTTGTTGTGATGATAATTATAGTGTATATTTTATAGTGTCCTATTTGAACAACATCTGAATCCTTTAAATGCAAGAAAGGACGTATACAAAACACTTATTGAGTCACTTAAGTGGAGTGCTGCTGCTTATAGCACCTCTTACCTTCAGAGTTCAGCTTTGGCTTTCTGCCTCTAAATCTCCTCAGACCCGCTGTGGTAATGTAGTGTAATGGTGGGTTGCCGAGCCATCTCCAGCAGCAGCCTCATTACCGAGATTGCCACACATTTCTGACCAGGGTCCAGTGTGTGTATGTTTTCTGCCTAATAGTCAGTGTGAGCTCTAGAGTATTAAGTGGGTGGAGTAGTTAAACTTTTGCTTCCCCAAAACTACTTTGCCCTTGTGGTGAAATGGAACAGCTCCAAAATAGTAAGAGCCAAATGTTTAGGGCTGCTGCACAGGAGTGAGAGAGTGTCCCAAGTTGAGCTATGCCAACAAACCCTTATGAAGATAAACAGTGTGGGATAAGGGGTGTTTTTGTGTGGTTTATTATAAAATGTACACAGGAGAATAAAGATGTTTGGTTTGTCTTCTAAATTTACATCACTAATAGGCAAAGTGATAAGCACAGCACATTAAACACAGGAATTGGTGTTGCCACTACAACAGGGGGCAGTGGCTCAGAAAGTAAAGCAGGTTGCCACTTCAATCCTCCCCCAATTCATAAAGCTCCTTGGGCAAGGCACTTCACTCACCTGTATGCATGTGTTGTTTGATAGGTGTATTTAGTATAGTTGGAGAGGCTCAGAGGGCGCAAGGTAAAAGTACAATTGTCAAACAACAAATATTATATTAATATGGCTGCGTACATACCCTCAGTGGACACTCTATTAGGTAGATTTATTTACCTGCTCATGGACTCAAATAGCAAATGATAATTTTGCATCAAGCCAATGTTGGTCTTTGGAAGTAAGTGGGCTACAGCCACAGAAGACCACATTAGGGCCTCTTTATTAGGTACAGGGTCTACTTAATAATGTGGCCACTTGGATGTCATAAACAGATTATGTCCCAGTGCTGGCTCAAATACCTATCATCTTAAAGAGCTGTATAACAATTACCATAACTTTAACCAGTGTCTGTCTCCTTATATCTCAGTGGCGATCACATCCTCATACGTCTGTAGTCCTGAGCCATATGGGATGTTTGTGCCTAGTTCACTGCGAGCCTCTAGTTCAGCTGTCACTTCTTTGAGCATTCTCTCCAGATCTCTGTTCTTCTTGTGCATCTGCAGGTAGTTGATCTGGAGCTGTTTCTGGTACTTGATAACCTTGTCTTTTTCCTTATTCCACGTTTGTCTCTCCTGTTCGAAACTATTGGCCAGTCTGTCTTTAGCCTCCCTCTCTTGTTGAACCTGCTGCTGAAGCGTGTCCACTTCACTTTGGAGAGATTGTGTAGTTTCCCTGCAGACCTCAGCGGAGCAGTTGGAGCCTTGGT
The DNA here is from genome assembly GCA_036025885.1 of Hypseleotris bucephala. Classification (NCBI taxonomy): domain Eukaryota; kingdom Metazoa; phylum Chordata; class Actinopteri; order Gobiiformes; family Eleotridae; genus Hypseleotris; species Hypseleotris bucephala. The sequence goes on from JAVQKG010304154.1 coordinate 10,036, forward strand.
TTGGTCCTTCCAAGGCCTCAGTCTGGGCAGGGGCGCCTGGTTGATGAGGAAGTCCTTGCTCTTTGGCCACAGTGAGATCCTGTTTCATGGTTTCCATCTCCTCCTCCAGTTTGCATACTTTCTCTCTCAAAATATCAGCTTCATTCTTTTTACGCTGAAGCTCATTTTGGCACACCTGGAATAAAAAATGTTGACAAAAATGCATTTAAGATCAATTCAGAAACAAGAAACTTGCGTAGCTTTCTATCTTAATCGTATCTTTTGCATCTTCATCTCTCACACCAAATTAATATCATCCTTCACTGTTTTTAAAATATCCTCTTTGTTTTTGCATCTTTTACTATATATTCACTATCTCTCCTCTGTACAGTGCAATGGGGGCATGGGGGCAGAATGGTTAGTGCTCTTGCCTCCCACCAAAGAAATTGTGGGTTTGTTCTTCAGGCTGGCTGACTACAGTTTCTCTGAGTGGAGTCTGCGTGTTCTACTCTGGCCTCTTCCTGCCACCCAAAGACATGCATGTGTTAGGGAAAACTGGCCACCTAATGAATGTGTCTGTACACTGTACACCTGTGACTCCTTAACAGGAAAAGCAGTAAATGATGAATGAATTAATAATACAGTATCTTTGTGAGTATAAAATACTCACATGAAAAGTCTGAAGGATACAGTCTAGTTTATATCACTCCAATCTAATAAGCACTGTGTGGGCTTGGTATTCACATTTCTTTATATCTCTGTCATTGAATTATGAGGCAACATACCTCCGCTTCTATTGTGCGGGAGTGCAGCTTGTCCTCATGGTCTCGGCTCTGTTTTTCAAGCATCTCCATCTTGGCTGAAACATCCTTCAGCAGGGCCCTTAGGCTGAGGATTTCATTGAGTTTGTGGTTAACATCGGACTGACTATTTTTCAGCTGCTGCTTCAGCAGAAAGATCTCACCTGTTTTCTGGCATACCTGCAATTACACAAAAAGAAACTCAATGTCATGTGATTTTTACATAACCTTTAATATTTAGAGTAATGTGTGTACATTTAGTTGAAAATCTGAACTATTCACACATTAGCATGCCACTGTAGTTCTTCAAGTAAGTTTTTTCCATCTTTAATTCATGTCAGCAATCTTCTCAGTCCTCCTTTTTACGCCTCAATTTTAGAATCTTAATATCTTGCATAACTTACTATTACAATGTCTGATTCTATTTTATTGCTCCACTGCACATAGAAGAGTATAGAAATTGCTGAAGCAAAAGTCTGCAAAAAGAGCCTAGTTGACATAGTAATGTACATACATTAAAGTAAAGGGAAGACATGACTCATGACACTTACTACAATACATCTATAGAAACATTTATACTAACTTTACCTTTAGCATCAAGTTAAATGCATTCAGCTATAAACTATAAATAAAACTTAATATTTAGCCTATTAAGTTTCTACAACCTCTTTGCTGAAAATTCGACTTTTATATAAACAGTGACATTTGAACAGGTGACAGCAGTTGGTGATTTATCACACATACTATGATTCATAACTCACCTCCCATTGAGTTTCCTCCAATGTTGGGGCCAGTGCTGTGCTGTGTGTCTCATAAGCTCGCAGTCTCATTTCTATTAGCTCCTTTTCTTGGGTCAGCCTCAGCACATTGTCCTCTAGCCTCTGCTTCTGCTCCTACAGAGCCATTTATAGTTCAAAAACAAAATGCATTTAATCAGAACTTTAAAATAAAGACACAAGACACAGTTTTGCATTCAGAGTAAGTTAAAGACAGACCATTTTCATTCCCACAGCCCAATGGAGCAATTTAATTCTCATTTTGTTGATTTTTAAATTGATTTATTTAATCTGTGCAATATTCATGGACAGATTTAAATGTGCAAAGAATGATCATGATTTAGTATATTTTTACTTAACCATTAGTTTAAATAAAAATGATAATGTCTATGTATTTGAATGCATAGGGTGTGCGTTATGGTGATAAAATATCATATTGTGGTGAAGTTATGGACAATCTGTGAATCTGTTTTTTCTCTCATCCTCTCTGTCATTTTTACTGTAAAAATGCCAGTGTTTATAATTTTAAAAATGGAAAATAAATACAATTAAATATTATGATGAAAATTTGTTTTGATGTACATTGAATTTGTATTTAACCAAGTTGGTAATGAAGACCAAACTAATCGAGATCATAATCCAAATAAAATGGGGATATGATAATTTCACCATATCAACCACCTTTTTGGTTGTGTGGAGAAAACATGACTAACCTGTAGCTTGCTCACTTGTAGCTGCAGACCTTGTTGAGTTTTGGCTGCTGTCTGGTTGACGTTGACCTGTTGAAGCTTACATTGCTGCTTGAGACTTTCGATCTCATCAGTGCAATGCCTGTGCCTCTCCTCAAACCTCTGACAGGCATCTGCTCCCTTCTCTTCATAACTCACCTGTTTTAAGGTCAGGAAATCTGGGTTAGAATGGCTCTGACTAGTGGCAGTGGCAGAGCCACTGATTGGGGGCGCACTGATTTTTTTGTGTTACCTGTAGCCTTTGCAGTTCACTCTCTCTCTCTAGAAGTCTGTGCTCCAAATGTTCAATCAGCGAGTCGTCCATGGTAATGGGCGATCGAATCCCACCTGTGGTTTCAGACAGAGGGCTGGACTTATCTACCGAGCGCAGGGAGCCATTAGCATTGGCATTAGCCTTAGACACTGAGCCCTGTAATGAAGGGGAGTAGCGACACTCAGGGCTGGTATTAGTGCCATTAAGCCACGAAGGAAAAGTGGGTAGAAGTCCTTTGCAGAGACTGTGTGCAGCAGGCGAGCTACTGTCCCGATGTGAGATTGGGCCAGTGGAAGCACTCAGACTGTCAGTGGTGCTGTGGGTGGGCAGGCTGGACATGGAGTTACGTCCCGAGTCAGACAGCGTACCTAAACAAAATATGATATCTTAATTATATTGCAACAGAAAGAAACAGAATCTAGAAGTTTATTCAAGACAGAGAACAAATTACTGATGAGTATACACATGAACTTGTTTGTTCTTGTCTTGTGTCAAGTATTTTTTAAACATCTTTAAAAATGACTACAGCTATTAAATGTTTTTGTTAATTTGTGTATACCCTTACAATAATGACATTTGGTTCTACTTTTCTAATTTATATATTTCTGCTAATCATAGGCCTTTATTTCTTTTTAGCCTATATGTATATGCAAGTAGGATAAATTAGGGAGACATTTTTAAGCATAGCAGCACAGGCCTGGAATATAAATGAGGCTAATGAGAGGAACTCTTTCCAGACCAGAAAAAAGTGCAAGTGTTAATGTCAAGCCCTGATAATTATTTTATAGTAACTAGTGATACCTGAGAGGTTTTCAGTCTTTTGTATGAAGTCTGGACTTCTTGTTTTGTCTTTCGGTCCAAGGATACGGTCCAGGCTTTTGTGGCCTGTCTCTACGGATGTGGTTGTATTCCTGGGAATAACAGGCGTGAATGCACGGACCAATGGCTGCTCAGTGGATGTCTGCACAAGTAAAGTAACACACAGTGAACACCAGCACTCATCTCTCTTCTATCCTCTCTACTTTACATTGTCCAAGTAAATAGCCTTGTACAGATATAGCAAAAGAACAAAAAACCACATCCTAAAACTTTAAAGTGCCTTTCACAGAGATAAATGTTTTCATGTACGGGAAATCTTTACAGTGAAATAGGATAGTCTTTTTCATTCAATCATGTCTTTTAAAAAACAGAAGCAGTCAGATGAATTGCTTCACTGTAGGAGCTGTCGGTGTTCAGCCACCCCATGGTATTGTACACTGTAAAATTGACAGAAAAGTAATAGATTGCCTTAAAAATACAATCTGTTTAAAGTGAAGACTCTCAAAGGGCCAGAATGAGTGCTTAAGGGCACCTTGTATTTAACTATTTTAGTTCGTAAATATACAATATGAAGTACACACTGTAAAATGGAAAATAATACAGTAAAATCAAGGCAACTGGCATATTTATTTTTTGACAAGCTTTTAATGTGTCAAGTCTAAGCAAAACATGTAAATATAATGGTATTTAAAAGTAAAATTCAAAGCAACAAATATTTGTTGGCATAACTTCAAAATTTCAGTTGGTAATATCATTGCCTATTTTTAAGGTAATGAAGTTGTTTGTTTTTTTAATTTGTAAATGTTTTTATTTTTTTACTTTTTCAGTGTAGTTTATATACAGTTGGGAAGAGAAAGCTCATGTCAAAGATGAACTTATACCGTCCCATCTGTGACTATCCAGGAAACATGACTGTGCCGTATAGTCTTCCTCCCCTTGGAGTCTTGCTCTGCACCTCACATCCCATCTCCACACGCTGTCTGAGGGAAGATGAATAGCCCCTCTATGTGATATTAATAATATGAGCTGCTGCTGAAGTGGAAGAGCTAAGGCTTGTGAGCTCAGCATTCTTCCTCACTGACTTCATGACTGCGATGTATACGCCGCTTGTTGCTATGCTATTTTTTTTTCTATCTCACTTTGACCCGCACTGTTCCCTCTGAAGTTGCTTCCTCTTTCCTTCTCGCGCCCCGAAGGAATAAAGGCGGCATCGAAGGACACTAAAGTTTTAGCTCTGTCTATTTGATTATCTGTATTTTTGACTTTTCTGACGTGAACAAGTCATTCTCAGGGCACCAATCTGCGAGTGGGTTATTAATTCCCTGGCCAAGGTACAAGACAGGACTTTGAAGAATGCCTCTTGTCTAGTTAACGACAGGCTAAGCAGTTTTTGGGTCTAGTTGAGATTTTGTAAGTTGGTGATGTTGAGTATCTGCAGTAATTTATAGCCCACTTTAGCTTTCCAGAATATATTAATTGTTGAGGAGACTGTATAATTTGGTCAGTAAAAGACATGTCTTGAAGGATTTTTTTCAGCCACTAAAATCCTACATATTACAAAAAAAATTATTCTCAAATTTTAAAACCAAGTAATGTAAATTTTGATTACTTTTAGTTACAATGAGGGTGGTTTGCAACTTCAAGAATAATCATTATGGGTAAAGTATTTGCCCAGGATGCCTTTCCGGACACAACTAGCAACACACTGTGATTGTAGTTTGGGCCCTGGTGAAGGATTTGAACCTCTGACCCTCTGCACTAAAGGCAATGGGAGACTAACAAGGAGGCTTACTTTACCAATTATAATTTGTCCCTTTGAAAACAGGCAGCACAAAGACAGCTGTCTATCAGTGTCACCCCATGCACATTAAGTCAAAATTATTCATTCATTATCCTCCAGACAAATTGTATTATTTGGTCTCTATTTGGTAAATTTTTATTTTGCTGTTTTGATTGCTGCCCCAATGGAAAAGACACATTTTTGTTGAATGACTAATAAAAAATCAGGATGCAGCTGTTTTGTAATTAATTTTCTCAGTTCAATTATATGTGCAAACAATCTTAAAAATAACCCAAACATTTTAACACCTAACATGTGAAACACAAAACATGGCTAAATTTAGAACATGTAAAAACTGTAACATTTTCTCACCCTGTCTGTCAGTGTCTTGGGCATGTACAGCAGTTTTGGTTGAGTCTCTCTGTCAGATTCATTCTCCTCCATGGCAGATCCTCTGTGCTGCACTGACCTGGGTTTCTCGCTCACCTTTTGACAAAACAAGAAAAACAACAAAACTTTTATAAGAGGTGGTCCTATTAAAGTGACCAGATGTACCACTTTGCATTGAATTGCACAGCATTTTCAGCCCATATTCAATGTCCCAAAAAGTCCATCATCCATTTTGACTCATTTCCAGCTCCAATGAAATAATGTGTCAGATTTAATACCATCTCATTATTGTGATAAATTGCAGATTCTTGAAATACAGATTTTGCAACAGCAGATATTGCGATAGTTTTGCTAGCCTACATTGTACAGCCCTAATACCAGCACAACTTTTCTAGTCATTGGTTAATTAATACATTTTCTCCATGGTTATGAATCTGTATATTGTAATTAATATCAGATTAGACTTTCAGCAAGCCACATGCTACTTCTGAGGCTAAAGATATTTGGTGGCCAACTTGACAATATTTGTTTTTTTAATTATTAATACTATCTCACTGCATTTGGTCACACTTTGTTCCACTTTATGTCTACATTTGGTCCATTGTCATCAGATCATTCTACATAATGACAGTTTTATGTCCACTCACCTTGATGTAGAAAAAGTCCTCACTTCTACCCGATCGTGAGTGGGACAAGCCTTTGGAGGGACAGGAGGAGGAGCTGGGACTGAAGCTGCACTTTAGGAGCTCGTCCAGGCTGCACCCCCCACTCTTCCTCTGGTGGTGGTGACTCTCCTTTTTCACCCGGGATTCGCCTGAAGCTTTGCAGTGGTGCTTGCCGTTGAGGCTGTTGAGGCTGTTGTTGCCCGTGACTAGGCTGCTCACGCTGCCCATTGTCCCGTAGGCATTAGTGATGGTGGTGGGGCGAGGGGCGGAGGTACTGGTGGTCCACTCAACTGAAGCGAGCACAAGACTCCTGACCCGGGAGCAGCGCTGTCAGCCTCTTCATCTTCACATGGACATAGAGAAGAAACACATCACTTTATCAATGACCATGTTATATGGTTCCTGAGTCCAGACATGCATTGTTGAATAAGGGTTGTCCACATTAGCAAAACAAACAGGCTGTACATCTTGGCACTCGGCCCGGCTTTGTCTTGTCTAGATTTATAGCTCGACCGTTGAATTTGACAAATAAATCCCTTCGGGCGCCCTTCCTGCGCCCTTCCTGCTACAATTAGACTACTTACAGACTTCTCAACACAAGTGCAGGGGCTGTCTATAAGTACTCATTAGTTCATGCAATGCCCCAGAATACTGAATATATGTTTCTGAACATGCTTATCTGATGAATTTGATCATTAGTCCTATTTGTTATTTCAAGTAATTTACATATTAAATGTAATGTTTAAAGTGGTTTTATTAATTTTTTATAGGGCCATAATATATGCTAGAAAAACGTGTCATACACAGTAACAGTGTTAGAATCTAAAGACTAAACCAGAACTGGATTTAGACTAAACTCAGTCTAGACTAAATCAGACATTCTTTTTTATATTTCTATTTGGCCAGAACATTTGATTGGACAATTATTAATAGTTTATAAAAGACTTGAACATCATTGCCAAGCATTTAGTTTTTTTGGCAGAAAAATACATTTGCTAATATTGTGAT
>JAVQKG010304197.1:0-30418 GCA_036025885.1 Hypseleotris bucephala
TAACAGCACACACTAGTTTCTGGGCCTTTATCTGAAAACAGCTGACATGTGACAAAGGTATTGTTACTTAAATGTAAACTCATTGTTACAGTAAAGACACAAACAGCAGCTGTTTTTAATGACAGAGTTGATAAAGACTTGCAGCAGGTGTGTTAGGACCAGTTGGCTAACATGAAATCTGGCTTTGATCTGTCTTTGGTGTTACAAATGTCTTTGTTCAAATAAACACAATAAAAAATGTACCAGGGCTACTGTAATTTTTTATTTATCCATTCGATTAAAACACAAAAAGCCCCATTATGAGCCACTTATAACTAGTGGTGAGGGAAAATATCAATATTACAGTAATTTTACAATTTTTTTTTATAAACAAATTCTGCAACATTGTTAAAACACATTGCAATATGTCAATATATATAGTGCATAGTAACTCCTACAACCTATTACAAGATTCTTGCCAACACACATCCCTAACAGTTACCATGGCAACGTTGGATTTAATGGCCAAGTGAAAAGATGGGAAAAGTAGCCAGCAGAATTTTCCTTCATAATATTTTAAAAATAATCCTGCATAGAAACAGAAATGATACATTAGCAAACAACTTTGATCAATTCCACAGACCTATTTTCTTAAACTATTTTTTTTTTCAAGTAGCATGTAAGCCAAAAAAATATATATATAGGGTTACCCACACCAAAAAGACCTATTTCAAACCCAAACCCTCAGGGGTTTCCCACCACCTCACCCTTCAGAAGAGGACAGCCCTGCCTCCTAACATGTAAACAACATTAAATTATTTATTTCTCCTTCTTGTTCACGTGTTTGGCAGGAGCGTCTATCCACACTCAGATTTTGTGAGCCACTAACATCCATGACTTGCATTCACGTGTGTTGTTCAGCCCATTGCCAGCCTGACTATCAGACTGTCAGGCAGCCTACATTTCTCATGAAAACAACACTCATGCCTCGCTATGTTTCACACACAAACGCACGACACTTACAGGAGAATCGAAGGAAAAGGCACACTCGCTCTTGAAAACCCTGTCTCCTGTTTTGGGGACCCTGATCGTGGGCATATACGGGACAAGAAGCTCTCCTAGGTCTGTAGCCATCTTCGCATTCCTGCTTCTCCCAACACAGTGCAGCCAGCAGCCACAGGAGCAGCGCTGACAGAGGAGAGGATGCTATTTTTAAAGCTTTCAGGCTCTACATTCCTCCAGCCAGGGGATGTGACGCGAAAAAAAAATGACGAAGGGGCGGAGTGGTAGCAGTGGCACTAGCACCAACGCTAAGCTAATGTTTTCCTTTCGGTTTTTCCTGTAAAGTGACCTGCGCAGAAAGAAATTGCATTGCTTCTCCCCACCGTTACACCGTACCGACGCGCTCGTAGATATTTTACAATAAGGGCCACGCCCACCTATGTCGATGATTCATAAAATCTCTCTCGAGGAGGCATTTTGATCGTTGTGACTTTAGATCACATTAAATGCAATAGTAGCCTATATTAAATTATCTTATTTAAATCTAAAATAGTTAGTTTGGACAAAATAGACACTGTTCTATAATTACAACCAAAGAATTCTATTCATCACTGACAATCAATATTCAGTGATGTGTATATGTCATTTAATTTTTTTTTATGACGGTCTCACAAAAGTATGTGATCCATATTCATAACTACAAGATAAGGTCCCTCGACCACAGTAATGCCCTTTGTCTAGCAAAACTGTACTTTACTGCACAGCTCTGCCATCCAGTGGACAATATCACTCACTTCAAATAAATTTAACCTTTGAGAAAAGATATTTTTCTACTGTTAGTCTCATCTTAAGCAGTTTCTTGTACATATTAGTTTAGATATTTTGGAGATGTGATGCTTAATAACCTGGTCCCTGAATATAGCAGATACAATCATGTATTCTCTTAAAGATGTTTTTAACACTACCACATGTTTGTATAGTAGAAGACTGTCTTTTTAGAGAAATTGTATGCTTTAAAGAAAAATAAATAATTACATTATTCATACATTTAGATACTCTACTTTATTTATGAAGAAGGGAAAAAACTGTACAACAGTGAACATGTACACACAGCAGTGTGTTTAATCGTCAGGAGAGGCTTTGTGACTGTTGTCAATCAGCTCCTTGTTTGGGGTCGCCGCCTGGAACCAGGGTCCATCTCCTTTATGTCTCATCTGTCGACGAACCTCTAACTCCATCAATCTGATGAAAGGACAAAGACATATGTAAATACACATATAATTGAAACTGGTTATTGACATGACATGATCATCTCAGTACTACTGCATAATATTGTTATTAAAGTTAGATTATTTCAGTAGATTTCAGTAGTAGAAGAATTCAAAAGGTGAAACTCCTATTTTGCTATTTATAATACTTAGGAGGTTCTGTCATGTGATTTGAAGGCCACTGGCCAATCAAGCAAAGTACAACACTTTAGACTAGCCTGGAAACCCAGACTCTCTGCTGTACCTGCTTTTGTAAGCAATTTTCTAATATTGAGGTTGTTGGCATTCATTCATTCATTACAGCTTACCGCAGATCAGCCTTCTCTTTCTCTATCTGAATTGCAGCCATCATCTTTTCATAATCTTTTACAGGAGAATCGTAGAATGTCCGAGAAATCCACCTGGTAATAGGGTGCTGTGAAGACCAAGAAAAAGCTTTGTTAAGCCTATACACATGTCTTGACTGTAATTAAATGATGAAGTGAAGTGTTTCGCACACAGGAATTGTTGCATTATTATTCATACCCAATATTATATCTAAAATAATGTCTATTAGCCAGCATGTTTATTTTTAAATAAACCAATTTGGTTTGCTGATATGGGTAAATAGAACATGTTTAAATAGTGAAAAAATAGTCTACCTTGTAGTACTCCCAATGCTCCGGTTCATAATCCTCAGGGATCTCTGCTAGCTCCGCTTCACCTATACATAAAATAAAATTCGGTACTTGATAGTAAACAATAACAATTTTGTAACACGTTCTTTAAACTTACCAATAAAAAGATTTACAGATGTGACAATAATAGCCACAGGGATGCCCGTCAACAAAATATAATATTGCTGGAAAAAAAGAGAGTAAAACTTAAGCAGTCTTGACAATGGAGTAAAAATACATTGTTGTTGTATGACTTCTTTGAGGCTCACCAATAAGCGCAAAAATCTCCGGTCATAATAGTCAGATGGCTTGACAATAAACATTTTCTTTCCATGACCCCAACGTACCGCCACTGAAGACACAAATATTACATGAAAAGGATTACAGGAAAGGTAGACCAGAAATGTACTAAATTGCTAAGTTGTGAAACATATACATTAATAATAATAAAATACTATTATGCTGCTGCAGGTCTTTAATTCGAAAATGAAAATCTACCTAGATGAATGAGAACCTTTACCAACATTTATTTAGCGTTACTTGTCATTGATTTCAGTAGCTTTGTTGACTGTTAGCAGACTTGATAGCAAGCTAGCAAGTTAGCAAGGTCATACGACCAGACAGCCAAAATTAATGAAATACTTCTACAGTGACATCAATTAAAGCGTGTCTCACCTTTATCGGTCCTTGCGACTGTACGGCTGAGTAAATTTGCCGCATTATTCCCATGTTTGAGAGGACTCAGCCTGGCTGCAAACGCAGCAGCAGACCTGAGAACACTCATGCCCACCATCTCTGCTGACAGGCCAACAACAGCTCGTCTGATTGGATATGAGGGTGGACCGCAGTAAAAGAAGGGACGACGGAATGTAGGCTATGTTTTTTTTTTTTTTGCTTGTTTATTTTCATATGTCGATTTTTTTTAATTAAAATTGTATTGGTTGTTTTGAAATACATATATCATTTTTGAATAATTAACTTTTTGACCAGGTATTGCATGCTGGGTAATGTGGGAAGGACTACAGTAAAAATGGCGGCGTCCTCATCTGCGGGACGGATCTTCAGTCTTTGCAAGAATTTACAAAATGTACTGAAGATATCTTCTGCCGTTAATATACAATGTTCAGCTGCTGTTAGATTTAACAGATATCATCACAGTCTTCAAAGGTATGGCATTGCTACATTTTGATAAAATATTGTGTCTGAGGTCAACGTGCTCATAACAACGTTAGTCAATGGGCTGGCCTATTAATCTCATATTGTTTATTTATCAGTATTATTATTGTGCATTGTTATTATTGTTCATTTTATTCAAGTCTTGATGGCATAACATGAACAGCTGTACTGTACTGTAAATGTTTCCAATGATCTCTGTACTGCATTCATTTCCTGTGTGTATGTTTGTTACAAATTTAAACATAGTTTTTAATTGACAGTTATATTTTCAAATTAATCTATTATTTTTGTTGAACCATCAGGGGAACATCTCTTCCCTTATCGGTGTCCTATCCATCCTGCTTTGACCATTGCCGGGCCCTACACACAACTATTAATAGAAGAGGTCTCGGGGAGTTTTTTGATCTACCTGAGAATTGGGGTGAAAACACCGTAAAATCAGGTTCAAACTACATTCAGAAAACTGACATTCTCTACCACTGAGAAGAAATTAGGGTTGTTCAAACTATTTTATTTTGGTAATTGTAGGTGCTCCTTGGACTGCTAAACAGCTGAGAACAAAGAGCAATGAAGATTTGCACAAACTTTGGTAAGCTTCATAAAAAACTCAATGTTTATAGTTTTACTACTAAAAATGTAATACTTTTGCCCTGTGATCCTTACCTTCTGCTTCAGGTACGTGCTCCTAAAAGAAAAGAACATGCTGCTGACCCTTGAGCAAGAAGCAAAAAGACAGCGCATTCAAATGCCCAGTCCAGAAAGGATTCGCAAGGTTTGTAAATCTTAACATCTTTTGCTTTTTGCATTTTCATTGAAAAAAAAAGCTTACCAATGATTTTTTGTGGCAGGTTGAAAGATCAATGATCCGACTGGAGACTGTAGTGAAAGAAAGAGAGACTGCCTTGCGCCTGTTGCAAACAGGACACGATAAGGGCAGACCTGGAGCCTGGAGGAGGAACATATTTGGATACGTCTACTGGTAAGAATCTGTGTAGAAAACATTATTTGTCACATGTGCATTCAGTATGTGTATAGATGATAATTTCCTCTTGAATATTTCTTTTAGGTATCGTTTTAAAGAATACGCAATTCCTTGGTACATGAACACACGGTATAAGAGAAAGAAGTTCTACACTCCCAAGTTTGTTGAGCCACACATAAGGTATGACAAATTTGCCATATAGCTTTTGTCTATAAAATCTAGCAATTACACTTAATCTAAATATTATTCTGTTGCAGGTTACGTATAGAAAAGCACTTGTTGGCCAAAGCTAGAAAGGCTAAATTACAGAAAGAAACTCAAGCAAAACTAAAAGAAAGATTTCCCAACATGAAGATTTCTGCATCATAAAAAGTTGCAGACTGCAGACATGTGTACATCTGTAAACACTGTGGCTTTTTTTTGTTGTCAATTTGTGACTACTGTTAATAAACACGGGCAATTATGTTTTTCATAACTTGTTTCAGACATGATTATTAAACAGGTTTTATTTTAAAATATGTAAAGAAAATCCAAATGAATAATGAAATTAAATACATGTGAGAAAACATACTTGTATTTGCTTGGTTTTGCACTTCTACAGACAAGAAAAAAATGACTGTTGAGCTGTTTTTAGTAAATCCGCAATGACGCACGTATTAATGTTCGGTTTTGTGAAGTTTAGCTCTAGTCAGAAAACTACTGTTCACTAAACAATTAACCAGAGAACTGGCGCCAACTCCAGAAATAAGATCCAGCCACCAATCTCAAAACTAGGCAATGAGATTATTTTCCTCATCAGATTATAAATGCGTTTGTACAAGACAAAGGAACTTCTGAAGGTGTTGATGACTCCAGAATCAGAAAAGAACATCCACGATGATGAGTTTGTGGCAGAATAATAGATGGGCAAAAAGAAGTCACATTTTAAAAATTCAAGGGCATTTTCTGTCCACACACTGCTTTCCTCCTTCTTCATACTCCTGTTTAGAGATCCACATCTGCTGGAAGGTTCCCTGACAAACATGACATGACATTTGATTAGGTCAAAGCTTTAGATAATTAAGCAATATTTCTTTTTAATACAGTGCTCATTTTCGTACAAGTGATGCCAAAATGGACCCTCCTATCCAGGCACTGAACCGGCGCTCCACTGTGGTATTATTTGCAATCAGCTTCAGCCTCATACTCTGTAACCAAACCAAACATATCTCAACTCTATGTAACGTTTTAACTTGCTGGCATTAACAAACACTCACTGGGGGAGTTTTCTGGGAGAGTTCTCTGTTCAGTCGGTCTGTGAAACCTTGGATAAGTGTGTTTCCTCCAGTCACAACCACACTGCCATACAAACCCTGAAAACCAACAAGGTTATATGTAAATAAAAGTGCACTGGGCGTGAGCAAATATATAAAATTGACAATTCTTGCAACAATTAATAAATATTACCGGTCGAATGTCAATATCACACATTCCTACACTGGTTGTCACAACATGACCAACACCTAACATGGTGTTTCCAGACAAGCCCTGAAAAATATTAACAAATGATTTATAAACAACAATATTTATGTTGCTTGTTACTAGACTTTAGCTTAAAAAGTCAAGTTGTCGTAAAAGGGTCCAACAATAAAAAGAATCTTTTAGAATATTACAGACACCTTTGCATTGGATGGGTCAAATAGACCTTCTGGGATCTTCAGCCTCTCTGCTCCAAAATCACAGTTGTATCCATTTGGGAGCTCATAGTGCACCGTTGGCATTTGGGCAGCAACCCTGGTGAGAGAGGAAAGTGACTGATCCAATTCTAAAACCTGAAATAAATATAATTTAATATTTAATATTCTGATTTATGCTCTTACTGTTCATCATATGGCGAGTCCGAAACCTGCAGCACTGATGCTTGGAAATCTTGGATCACGCACTGTAAATAACAGGACATACATGATTGGCATCTACTGAATAACAGATCGCTGATTTCTACTATAATAGTTGTTTAAAGATGATACTCACATTGCACATATAATTGTGCCATGAACGGTTAACTTGAGGTAGTTTTTCTTTTTTCTTCCAATTAGCTGGGGAACCTTCCCTAACAGCTTCCTGTGTTCAAGAAAAATATACAAGTTACACAAAGTATTAGGGTAGTTCATAAGCACTGATCATGTTCATGTAAAGTCAACATTTTTATTTACTAATAAATGGTTAGAGAACTTTTAACAAAACCTTCTCTAGCAAATAAAATCATCCGTTCAATTGGGGTATCAAAGAATTCAAAGATCTATTTTGTAACCAGGCCAAGACCCACCTTAGATGCAATCATATAAGGAGGAACAATTTCAACATTTAATTCCTGAAATAGCTCTCGACACTGCATGCTCATAAAGTCTCCAGCCAGTGGTGATTTAACAATACCTGTGAAGGAAGGCACAAATATTTCAATGATGAATGTAAAAACAAGTGAATAATCAAGGCTGGAGAAATAAATCTATGCTTAAAAGCAAACATATTATGTCAGCAAATTCATCAATTTTAATTTACGGAATTATGTGTGAGATTAATAGGATTTACCTTGTTGCAGGACATAGCCATCATGTACTGGTATTGCTGTGGTATGTGTTGCTCCACTGTCCAGGACCAAGCCTGTCGACCGGCCATTGGCAAAGCTGTGTTAATCGAAATAGGAAACTTTAACTAACCATAAAACAGAAATGAACAAGAGAAACATCTACATTGTCATGTAAAGGATACGCAGACAGAACCGCTGATTTGCAAAGGAAGAAGGCAGGAATGTTGTAATGCTCGAACATCAGCTCTGTTAGTTTTTCTCTCTTGGCCCGTGTGTTCCACTGGGAAATAAAAAGACATTGGTTACAAACTTAACACTGTTTTTAATACTCTTTGTTTATTATCTATATGGATTTAATGTGCAGCTATTATTCTAATTCATAATGCAAACATAATCACTCACTGAAGCCTCTGACATGAGCACCGGGTGCAAGCTTGGTTCAGACTTGAAGTGCATCTTGTAGGTATGATCCAGAATGGCCTGAAAACTGTCCCAATCATCGACTACAAAAATAACAAAAGTAGAAATATATCACGATGAACATGCAGTACACAAATATAGAAAATGTATCACAGTATGTCTACCAGCCTTTGACATACTACACTACAAAATGAAGAGCAGATTTCATCAGACCCGGGTCAGATGCTGGGAGAAAGTAGAGCAATGATGAGCTTTTTTAAAATAGTAATAGTAATTGAGGATGGGGCACTAATGTTCTAGGTCTGGCCTCTTAGGGACTCTGTCGTCCCATTGTTCTATTCAGCTGCAATTAAGGATGGTGTAATACTTCTCTCAAAATAACTTTGCCAGCAATCCCAACAAGACCAGTTCTGATTAGATTAATTAGGTCATCAGCATGAGAGCATCTACTTGCAGTAACATTCACAATTTTTTCTGTGAAACAACAATTAGGCATTAAGATAGCAAACTAACTGTGATTACATTGGATATATTGTACTTTAACAAAAACATACTCATGCCATTCTTCAGCGGTGACATGACTTCCATATTCTCCCTGGGCACCCTCAGTTGGTTGGTGTCTATGTAATAAGTGGTGCCACTCTGCTTTCCCTTGTCCCCATCTGTTTCCATAGGTGTGCTGCCATCTTCTCTGTCAAGTGTCACACCTATCACAGTAGGAAAGTCTGCCTGTCCACAAAAAAAATACAAAATAGTTTACAACATCATATTTCCAAATAAACTATTCAGATATCAAACACACCAGACACTTGTTTTCAGCGGGGAGTTTTAAAAATGAACAAAGACACACATACTGTAATAACTATACTAAGATTTAGCAGTCTATTCTAGATATGAATAAATACACTATATGGCACCTCCTGAGACACAGTTCTCATTTCTTGACACTGACACATTTCCAGTACCAGATAAAGCTGCACAATGGATGAAAAGACAAGCCTTTAATTAGGTCATCTGAGCAAATTCATTTACCTTGGGACAGTCTTCTCCTGCATATCCGGCTCTGACAGAATACGAGCCGATGTCAAACACCAAAGCTCCCACCTCATCTGAAATAAAATAAATTACAATTTAACATGGTTACCAAAATATACACATTGAGACAGAGTGCAGGTTAGTTTACAGCAATTTACATCCTCACAATTCACACTGTATATATATATATATATATATAACAATGTGCATTAAAATATTTTATGTAGAACCGTCTTGTAATTTTTCATAAGCTATCTATTACCTGATGAGGTTGTAACAGAGAAGGACGATGGTTTTGTAGAGATGACAGTTTGTTTTTATTTTAGTTAGATTTTGGGAAAAGGCACAAAAGATTTATCTGCATAAGAATGAGTTCTGTGAATCTGCCCAGCTCACTCGTTCATTCATAGAGGCACAGTTGTTTTCAAGCTAACCGGGCCGGCAATACGGTTTTGCTGGAAGAAAGTTGGGTAATAACTATACGCATATAGTTATGAGTGCACATTCTGGGGGTAACAACATTATACTAGTGTAAAATACTTTGAAGTAATACATTATAGCGTGTCATACGTTAGCTGGCTGCTAACTATGGAGCTTGCTAATGCTACAAAAGAAGTACAGTGAGTAGCTTGTTAGGTACATTAAACATATTCTACTCACCGCCTCCATAAACACCACCACTCATCCTCTATTTTAGCGCAGTAGATTCTTCTTTTAAAAAATCAGTGAAACAAAATATAAACCACGGGCTTCTCACAACAAAGGATATTGTTAGCATGGATATTGTGACAAAGCAGGCGCCACGGTGAAGCTGGAGAGCTGTCCAATCAGAGAGCACCACTGCTACACCACTTCCGCCTCAGTTGTGTGACGCAGCCACTAGCGACTCAAGTCCTTTCTGAACCTGAGCAGACGTGGCCCTGCGGATTTCATAACTATGTAAGTGGGGTTCGGACATTAATTAGGTACTATAAACTAGCTACATCCTCACATCTGCTGGGTTTATGTTTTTGCATACAAAATAAGTATACAGCTGCATTTAGGACTGCCAGATATCCGAGTTTAAACTGCAAGACCTTGAAATATGGTCGTGTAGACTTAAGATTGGTTGCAGCCGTAGTGCAGCTGCTTGTTGCATGCTTCCATTAGTTTGGTAATCAGTAAAGGTTGTCAAGACGTGAAGTACGTTTCGACAGCCTTTGCTACAATTGGTGTCTATTGCTGGCTGTTTAATATTTTGGCTACAGAATCAAGTTCATGAATTTAACTTGCTGGAGCAGCCCTTGGGACAGCCTCGTGGTTTGAGGCACTGGGAAGGGAAGGATTGCGCAGGCACAAATTTAGGGCTAAATTGAGTAACTTTACCCTAAATTTAAACTGTTGTTAAGCTCTCTGTGGTTAATCGTTTTAAATGTGACGTATGATGGGTTTATATAATCAATCATGCAAAATATTCAGTACTGAAAACAATTTGGATGCACGAATTAAACAATTGATACACCTCATATACAAAGTAAAACATTAATTTCTTTTGAGGACTCTGGTTGATAAATGTCCAGTGTTTAATTAATTTTTAACTCTTGTTGCCCCCAGCACCGATGCAGCGCTGCCTGACACTGACCATTGCCCGGCACAGCAGGCTTCTTCTCCAAAACAAATTTACATCTGTTTACCGCCAGCCGTCAGCAGCAATGTCAGGTCTACTCATAAATCAAGAGAAGTATTCCTGGCTCAAAGAGCTTGGCCTGTCAGAGGACAACCCCGGGGTGTACAATGGGAGCTGGGGTGGCAGTGGGGAAGTTATAACATCATATTGTCCTGCCAATAATGAGCCAATTGCAAGAGTCACACAGGCTACTATGGCAGAGTATGAAGAAACTGTACAGAAGACAAGAGAGGCTTGGAAGATTTGGGCAGATATACCAGCTCCTAAAAGAGGAGAGATTGTTCGGCAGATTGGTGATGCTTTAAGAAAAAAGATCAAAGTACTTGGCAGCTTAGTATCTCTAGAGATGGGCAAGATCTATGTTGAAGGCGTGGGTGAGGTTCAAGAGTACGTAGATGTTTGTGATTATGCTGTGGGTCTATCTAGAATGATCGGTGGACCTATCCTCCCTTCAGAAAGGCCAGGACACGCTCTCATTGAACAATGGAACCCAGTTGGTCTTGTAGGCATTATTACTGCCTTCAACTTTCCTGTTGCTGTTTATGGATGGAACAATGCCATTGCTCTAACCTGTGGAAACGTGTGCCTTTGGAAAGGAGCCCCCACCACACCCCTCACAAGCGTTGCAGTTACTAAGATTGTGGCTGAAGTTCTGGAGCAGAACAACCTCCCTGGTGCCATCTGCTCTATGACCTGTGGAGGAGCTGATGTTGGCACAGCAATGGCCAAGGATGAACGGGTGGATCTGCTGTCCTTCACCGGCAGCACTCATGTGGGCAAACTTGTAGCCATGATGGTGCAGGAAAGGTTTGGCCGCAAACTCTTGGAGCTGGGAGGAAACAATGCTATCATTGTTTTTGAGGATGCTGACCTGAGTCTTGTAGTCCCTTCTGCTGTGTTTGCCTCTGTGGGAACAGCTGGCCAACGATGCACCACAACCAGGAGACTTATGCTGCATGAGAGTGTCCATGACGCTGTGGTCGAAAGACTAATAAAAGCCTACAAACAAGTCCGCATTGGAGATCCTTGGGACCCCAGCACTCTTTATGGGCCTCTACATACCAAACAAGCTGTGGATCAGTATCTGGCAGCCATTGAGCAGGCCAAGCAGCAAGGAGGCACTGTTGTATGTGGAGGAAAAGTAATGGATCGTCCCGGTAACTATGTGGAGCCAACTATCATAACAGGACTGGCCCATGATGCTCCTATTGTCCACACTGAAACATTTGTCCCTATCCTGTATGTTCTGAAGTTTAACACTGAAGAGGAGGCTTTTGCCTGGAACAATGAAGTCAAGCAGGGCCTTTCCAGCAGCATCTTCACCAAAGATATGGGACGTGTTTTCCGCTGGCTGGGACCCAAAGGCTCTGACTGCGGCATTGTGAATGTCAACATTCCTACCAGTGGAGCCGAGATTGGGGGAGCATTTGGTGGGGAGAAGCACACGGGGGGTGGAAGAGAATCAGGCAGCGACTCTTGGAAGCAGTACATGAGGCGTTCAACATGCACAATCAACTATAGCAAGGACCTTCCTCTAGCCCAAGGAATCAAGTTTGAGTAAAATCCTGTCCAACGCACTTCAAATTGACACTATAATGGTGTTAGTAACCAAAACAACATTAACATTTAGAAAGGTCATCCTGAATTTTGCCTCCCTTTGGGATTAAAATATGTCTTTTTTTGGTTATGGTTTAAAACAAAAATTTTGAAAACGGTTTGGGATTCATTATGGTTAAAAGGTCAAAAAAGTTCCTATTTACTTGTGTGCACTTTTATTGAAGCACTTATAGCGTGTCTTAGATCATACAGTAGATATATAAATAGTAACATGATCTATTTTTTAAACAGTGAGTTTAATAATTGTTGTACTACACATTAAAATGACAATCAGCGCCAAGCTCTAAAATGGCTGTGCAGTTTGTTTACTATTAACTTCTAAAAGACTTTCTGGTTACTTACATCAGTAAACTGTACCAGTATTGTACTAATTTGTTAAATAAAAGAGTTTCAAGTTGAAGTTTTACTCAGCATTTTTTGACTCACTACAAATTCTGTTCACTATTTTAAAATACTAAAAGATTAGGGCTGCACAATATGATAGAAACATTCCATATTGTGATATTGTTTTTTGTTTTTTTTTGCCAATAATTTGATCAGTTAGGTAAAAAATTTTATTTTATTACTTGTTAAAATGGTTTCAAAATCAAAACTTAACGCTTACTGAGGACTGAACAAGGTGAAATCAAAACTGAATTAAGAAAATTTAACTCAAAATTGACTTAAGTAGGCCTGGAACTAACGATTAACTTACGAATCGATTAATCTTAGACTATTTTTATGATTAACCGGTGGAGAGCAGAAAGTGCGTAAATTTTTGAGGTTTGATGCAGATGAAGGTAAACCTCTTCCACCTGAGGAGTTCTGGATAGAGCACATTTACAAAGAAGGTTTTTCATCTTAAATGCAAAATCTACATATTTTTTGTACTGTTTTGGCTTAATTACTGCTCTGCGTGGATTGATCTGTAAGCAAATTACATGGTTTAGAGTCTGTATACTCCATGTAACAATTATTCGATTACTAACTTAGTTGACAATTATTTCAGTAATCGATTAATTTGATTAGTTGTTTCAGGCCTACTTTTAAGTATATTTAATTATTCACAACACATTTTCTTTCCCTACGAAGAAAAATGTAACAGTTAAAATTCTATGTCACATGAAAGACCATGGTGTTTTATGAAATATTTACATTTTTAACATATGTATATACTGGTGTAACAATAATTTTACCATGTGCAGCCCTAAAAACAGATTGAAAATATCATGAGCAGCACACATTCTGGCAAGACCATTTAAACCACTTCATGTTGAATAATAGATAATAGACACGGTCCCTTTAACAAATACTACTCCATCTCCATATGCTCACCCTCCTACTCTGCTGCACATACTCCAGCTCTGTCTCTTTCAGTGCTCCTCCTAGCAGCATCTGCTCAAACGGGACTGAAACCATACTACTATACAACCCATAATTCATGACATTCAGGACTAAACCCTTCTTCCTTTGTCTTTCATCTCCACAAGGAAAAGGTACAGTTGATCACTGATTTTGTTTTGTAACTTATCCTCATAACTCAGCATTGCATAGTTATTTTTTCAGTTATTGCTTGGGGAGTTCAAACAAGCATTAAAATGGCCTAATGATCAACAATACATTAGCTGCAAATTTGGCATAGACTCATTAAAATGCAATTACATTACATTGGTAGTTTCAGCACATCAGGGTTATTCCTAGATTGCTTCCGACACTGATTCTTGAGAAGCTCACTGCAAGTTAATTCATGCTTTGTGTTATTTGTAACACCCCAGACTCACTAAAGTGACTGGGAATCCCCAACTGTAACTCTTTCACTTTATGTCCATGCACATTTATTTTGCTATTTGTTCTGGATTGAAAGTTAAGTCAGATATCTTAAAAACTTTTAAAGGTTTATGGTCCTGTTTTGCACTTTGTACTTTGCAGAACAGTACTTGACTTTTGCCATCATAAAATCTGACTGTACATTTTGTGGCTCTTTAGTCAGTAATGTGACTCTTAACACTATATGAAGAGCATTATCACAAAAACAAGGAGGCCACTTCATAGAAATGCTACCCTGACAGTTTCTGATCCAACAATAGCACTGAGATTAGACAAGAGCTCATATGGCTGGCAACTATCGGGACACAAACCTTAATCTGAACTAATGATCCAACAACAGATATTCATCATGTAAATTTGCTGTGAAATTTTATGACACAATTTTAATTTTCTATCAGATAATATCACATTTGTTCATAGACAGTTTGAACGACATTTTTTAGATAATTCAAGCCCTCATGCTAACTGCCATATAAGTGAAAACCGAAGTTCGTCATTGCAGATGTAGAAAGAAGTAACCAGCTCCCCAAGGCACCCATATTCAAGTCATTTTGCTCTCTTGAAGAGGGGCCTTTTTCAATAATCCATTATGCAGTGCAGCTCTGGCTCTCCCTGGTATTTCTCCTACCTTCTTGACGTCAGTTGCCATTTGTGAGGGTTGCCCAGGCAACGGACAGCCTCCCCGGGAGATGTCTGGTGGATAAGACGGCCCTGATAAAGCCTTTTAAGGTTGTACTGTTGCTACAACTTTAATTGTCTTTGATACAGTGAAAGTATTACACGGAGGTAGTCAGGATATGCCACTGCATGTGAGCGAAAGATGGGGTTGGGCAGGTAAAAATAGGCATTGAGGAGATTTAAATTAGCATCCCTCTATTGCCACACGATAAGATCATCCACATACCAAGCTCGATTGAAGCAGTCCAATGAATATCATCTGCTTTATAAACTAAAAATAAATAAGGTTTAAATTAAACTGTGATTATTAGAAAAATTACTACTAGAAAATAAAAGAATGTTTTTCTTAACCCTATTGACTATGTATTGGCAATTAAAATATATGTCATGCAGCTGATCAATTTTGAAAATATAAAAAAATATCATCTTGGTGTTCTCGAGGATAGATTACAGTAAATAGAATATTTTTTCCCCCAGTTATCTCTGTGTTTAGATCCATATCATGGCTGGTTCCTGCACCAGATTTGCATTCATGCAAATAGTATTCTAACAGTATATGGCAGTACAGTTATCATACTGTACATGATACCTGTTTCAGGCTCCAAGACACTATTTATAGGCACAAACATGTGTGCCTTTCGTTTTTTTTCAGACACTAGGCTATTGATGGGCTATTTTTACAGTGACAATTTGCTCCCTCCCTCTCCTTTTGGTTGCCAGGCAATGAGCTGAGGGATCTGATTGGTCGATAACATGCTTTTGGACACTCTAATTCTCAGCTGGCTAATGAATTCAAGACTCTGGAGTAAGGCAGCACAAGAGAGTGGTGTAAAATACTACTTGTATTATTACTGCATTACTATTACACAGCACTGCCCTGGTATTCACATCACTATAGCACATCATGTAAATCGATTTGATAACACATTTACACCTTCCTTGAACACATAATGACAACGCTATGTTTTTTCTGATTTAGTTTGTTTGCCCATTATGTCTGAGCCAAAATATGTCACACCTAAACTACTGCTGTGTGTGAGAACTCAATTAGACTTCATGTGACCCCATGCTTTTCCGAAAGGAAACCAGGGCTGGGCAACTTTCATCTTGCCTCCATTGATTGTGGCTCGTGCAGGGAAATGGAAAAGCTTATCCCACTGCTCCCTTTCATTGGACACATTAAAAATTCATCCTGTCCTAATGGGGAGAGATCCTTTTCAATGAGCCCACTGCAGGGCAACTGGTGTGCTGGAGTGAACCCTGGCACAGCTGTCTCAAAAGTCTGAATAGCAGCAAAATCTAATTTGTGTTTATGACTTTTTACATTTATTAAATTTTTAAATTATGATAATTTAAAAATAAAAATTAGTAGGCTATAGCCTACATCTTTTACATCTCTGGAATAATCGTCACACAGCTAGGCCATACCAGTTTTAGAAAAACGTAAGCATTATTTGGCAAATAATGTTCTAATAGCTTTTTTTTTTTTTTTTTTTTTTTTTGTAGGACTAAACTAAATTCAAACGAAATTTTATTTAGTTAGAACCGTAGCACAGCGGACTATGGGCTTCCTGTATCCTATTCTGTTCCTTTTTGTTGAGGGGGCTGACAGACAATACCATTCTGTCTCTTAGGTACACTACACATTACAAATTGTTTTTTAAAACAGTTGGTACACATTTTAATACAAAGTCTGGTTTTATTGTGAACATACAAATCATATCACAAACTGCTTATGTTTTAGAAGAGTAATGAATAGATATAAATCGCAATGTGTTTGTGCACTCTGCGCCGCGCACCCCTCGGTGTAGGCTGTTGCCATGTTCCCACTTTCATGGGTGTGGTGATTAGCTTGCTTGGTGAAAAATTTAGTCAAATCCAACCGGGCTACTCTTATTCAAAACACTTTAAACCGCTGTTGTAGCTCTGAAATAAACTTAATCTTTCTTTACAGTTTGTCTCACAGCTCGGATTATGGTTGTCGTGTGAAACGGACCAGTGTGGCACGGATTGGAGGCGCGCACAGAGCCAAAAGCCTGATTCAGGTAAAGACGTGTAGACCGTCTTCATATTTTGGTCTCTTTTTGCTGTTTCCTGCTGTACTCTTATTATCATTCACGGAACAGAAGAAGCAATATAATGTGTATTCATAATGTTACATCTGCAGCAAAGCCCCTGTAAATATGTATTTTCTCGGCTACAATTATCTCAATTGTGTTTTTCATTTCAGCCAGGCTGGTGAAATGCACTATTATCTAAAAGCGGCCTTTTAGACTGTCAAACGTCGCTAATGACGAGGGAATCCTTTCACTCGTAGACACAAATCTCGGCTGCACATTTTATACAAGGACTTTTGGGTTTTGTTTGCACGACAGTCTGCGTTATGTTTTATGTCGTTATTTAAATACTCATGTAGTGAGTGACAGTCCACCGCCTTACGGCCAGCGCCTCATGCAATTTGTTGCTCTTTTCTTGCGTTCCTCTTTATCAGGCAACAAAAGCTGTACCCATGTTTTTTTCGCATCGTTTACTTGTCATTACATGTGGCTAATGATTTGCTGTTAGTGTTGCATGTTGTGTGTTACATGCAATCTGTCAAAGACAACCACTGGCGAAGAAAAAGATCCACTTAGTCTAATTAAGTTTTTGTTTGTTGCCAATTAGCATGGCACTTTGTATTGGAAAACCTGTAGTTAATTAATGTAGCCTACTCAATTTTCTGTAGCCTACAAGTATGATATATGAATGATGGATTGATCAGAATAGTTTATGTAGAACTGGCTTAAAAATTGTCTAGTTTATAACCTGCTTGATTGTTTTATACAGTAACATATACAAAGGTATTTAGTGAATCATGTAAAACACCAACACATTCTAGTCAGTTTAGTATCAGAAAATATTTTATTTTCAATTGAGCACAATGTCTATAGTGAGTCTCCATTGAGTGTATTCTTTCTATTTACGAAATCTATGGTGTAATGCTTTACTGAAAACTCAACAGGTATTTCCTCCATTCTGCAGATTTTTGCAATAGTTAATAGGTCAGGCTTCAACAGGTTCACGCTTGATGATGTAATAGAGAGCCCATTACTTTAGTTGAATAAACAATACACAAATGGCACCTATAGCCAGCTTTATACAAACTTGACTTATAACTAAAAGCCATCAAGAAAATATTGACAAATGAGTATTTCTACGCACTCTTTGGGCATCAATAATCCAATAGGATTTGAAGTGTGGTTGTGGATTAGTACAAAGCTGTTCGGACAGCTAGAAACTTGGAAAAACGTACATCTAATGAGTCTTGACAGATCTAAATCAAGCAGAATCAAATAAATACTTAAAAATGCTTTAATTTGGTAGGTCAGTAGGTTAGCTGTCATTATTTTAGTTTAGTCCCTCTCCTGGCCCCTATAACAACAAGGAATAATTTTAACTAATAGTTGACAAGTTCTTGAGTGGTTCACAAACTTAAAAAAAAAAAAAAAAGTTTTTCAACACTGGTTTAGACCAGAGCGGGACTGAAGTAAAACTCAACTACTATTTGCCGAACTGCTAACCCAGTAACTTTGATTTGATGTTGTAGAGAGAGAGAGAGAGAGAGGAGGGATAATGTAAATAATTAGTTTTTTGTTACTTACACTATAAAAATGTTCATCCACATTAAATTGTATATTTAGAAAAGCTATTTTATTTTGTGGCATATTTTGGTTGTGACCTCACTTTTGGGATTACAAAGTATAAATTGTTAGCATCTAGTATAGTGTAGGAGACTATTTCGATTTAGTTGTCGAATTTGATTAACACAATGTACGGTGTGACGAGACATATTTGAGAGGTGTACAGTATGTTGGGTGGAAGATCATCATAAAACAGCAGTATTGTGACGGTGAAAGGCCCTCTCATGGAGATTGCGTCAGCTGAAGGAGGCAGTGGCGTCACTCCTGTGCAGCTAAGAGCTTTGCAATGCTTTATGTCTCCTGTGTCTTGTTATTGTCAAAGATATATTTTGCAGAGATGAGAGAGTAAGAATATAAATCCACACTGTAGAATCAGTATTAGTCAAATAATCTTTAACAATTTATCTGTGCAGGTCGCTACACACCCATCCGCACTCTTTGCATTATATTCTTGCAAAGCGTAAAAGTTGTAGTTGTTTTTCTGAAATATCAATTAGGCCTTGAAGATAAATGTATAAAAGCATAGTCTAAACAAGAGTATGTTGTGACACCTGCTCGTGGTAATGATAATGACAACATGTTAAACTGATTATCTGGACATACTGTCTGATAAACAACCATGCTTAGAGCTCTATGGCTTGAGCTTAGCAAATGGTACAGTTCAACAATACAAAGGAAAGGTCAAGGTCTGGCTCAGATGGCCTTTTGAACCACACTGGGGATGTTTGAAGACTCAGACCACCCTCCAAGCCCTCACCCAGCCCCACCCGACACCTCCCTCAGCGCCACGCTCTTTTCTGCTCTGATCCAAAACAGGATGCCACTGTTTGTTTAATAGAAGTGACCCCTTCTTCTGGCACAGTATACTGTATCTCTCTCTCTGTGTGTGTTGCAGGTGTCAGGGGTGTGTATTTCCCCGTCAGTATTTGGACCAGAGTGGCCTGAACACATCACAGTGACACAATGAGTGAGCTGGAACAGTTGAGGCAGGAAGCGGAGCAGCTACGCAATCAGATCCGAGTAAGGCTCTTCTCTGTGTTTGGATTATGTTGAAAATGTAATGTCCATCAGCCAACTTGGTCTACATAAATAAAAATCTTATTAATCATTAATTATCTTTTCATTTTTAGGATGCGAGAAAAGCTTGCAGTGATTCCACCCTGTCACAGGTAGGATTCAAAGACAGTAACGGTAGTACCAGCCTTATCCTTAAATAAACCATACTGTGGCTCAGTTTAATGCTCTTCCTGTGTTTTGTTAGATCACAGCTGGTCTGGACTCAGTGGGCCGGATACAGATGCGGACACGACGCACACTCAGGGGACACCTGGCCAAAATCTATGCAATGCACTGGGGCAGCGACTCCAGGTAGAGGACTTGAATCTAATTTTTTTGTCATACAGATAAATGTACGTTTTTAAATGTATAATTGTTTAAACCCGATGTGGTAAATTTGTGTCCTTGTCTCTTTTCTTGTTAATGCATTGCACTGAGGCAGTGACGGCAGTCCCAGGTGTGGGACTATACTGTTATCACCAGCATCACTTTGGGCCTTACTTCTACTAATAATACTAATACCACCACTACTGACACCACTTCTGCTGCTATCGCCACTTTCACTACTACAGTTTTTACTTCACCTTATTGATCATTGTTTTACAAAATTTACTAATGTGCATGTAGTTAATTGATTTTTAACAACAAGATAGGGAAGATTCCAGGTTTCAATAGTCTATATAACTGATTCATCTTTTTGTTTGTTTGGCTATGTATGCCAACAGTGACGGGTATATTGCAGGGTCCTAATTGTCTTCTCTGTAAAATGTGTGTGTGTTGGAGTAGATGTGTGTGCTTAGCACCCTGTGGGTGACCCTGCTGGAGGCCAGTGTTTATTTTGTATACAGCCACTGACATTTGAGTGTGGTGGCTCTCCCCTTGATTGTAGCGTAGCGCTGTCAAACTACTTCCTGTCCCTCTGAGAGACAGAAACAACAGTGAGGAGGGTGTGAGTGATTCCAGCTGTTTGTGCATCTGTACACCTTCAGACTCCCACTGGACCATCTCTAGGTGCTGCATATGCATTGTATTTTCTGTAGGTTACAAAGAAGAAATGTTTCCAACACATAAGCTACCCCCACTCAACAACAGCTGAAATTAAACATAGAACACTTGTCATACAAAATGCTAGATGCCACTGCTATCCAGGTGTCACTAGAGAAAGTTGTAGGGAGCTCATTTTACGCTTTTACCCAGGCCTTAGACCTGCTTTGTGCATGTGCCGTAATTTATGCAATTAAACCTTTTTTCTAAAACCTCACATTTGTCATTTTTACACAGATTACTTGTCAGTGCCTCTCAAGATGGGAAACTAATTATTTGGGACAGCTACACAACAAATAAGGTGAGAAGAAGGATTTTGAACATTTTGCTTGGTTGTAAATTTGTTTTCAGTATTGTTTGATGTTAGCAACTCAACGCAAAAACTATAGAATGTATTTGGAGACAATTTTCAGGAAGGACATAAGGAGCAACTGATAAGATTTTGGATGTGTTCCAGATTATCATGTAGATCTAATATTTTTTTAAAGAATGGCAGCTGTTAGCAACATTACTCAAATGTCATCTAAATTAGTTCAGTACTTTTTGAGAAATTACACAAAAAACAGTTGACTTATTATGGGAGAGATCTGTGGAAATGAGTTGCCTTGGCAGAGGTCTGCACTCTCCGAATGCTTTCTATTTACTTGTGAAATACATTGGTACATTCTAAACTAGAAATTCAGGTTAAAAGGCTGTTGGATTATTTTAAGCAGTGACTAAGCACTGATGTGGGTTCTTAATATAGTATATATGACTTCACATGAAGTGATTATTTTTGACCACTCAATACAATAATTTGCCAACTCACAGAGCATTTTGTGTGGTCAAAGATGAATTTCCATTAACCTTTTTCACTGTCCTCAGATGCATGCCATCCCTCTGCGCTCTTCCTGGGTGATGACGTGTGCCTATGCCCCCTCTGGGAACTATGTGGCCTGTGGAGGCCTAGACAATATCTGCTCCATTTATAGTCTAAAAACTCGAGAAGGAAATGTCCGCGTCACCAGAGAGCTACCTGGACACACAGGTACGGAACATGAACTACAGAATCTTTGGTCTTCTATCTTGTATCATGCTTGAAACGTCTAATTTAAAAAAAAATTCAGGTTATTTGTCCTGTTGTCGCTTTTTGGATGATAACCAAATACTGACTAGTTCTGGAGACACAACCTGGTGAGAACATTTAGTGATTCAACTCTCTTTAAAAATATGTACCTTTTCAACTTTTAAAATAATTTGAAACATTTATTTGTCTGTTCTTTCTTGCAGTGCATTGTGGGATATCGAAACAGGTCAACAGGCCACCACATTTACAGGGCATACAGGTGATGTAATGAGTCTGTCTTTAAGTCCAGATGATAAAACCTTTGTGTCAGGAGCCTGTGATGCTACATCAAAGTTGTGGGACATCCGCGATGGGATGTGCAGGCAGTCATTCACTGGCCATGTGTCTGACATCAACGCCGTCACTGTGAGTACTGCCTGCTACAGGGTTTACATTAGTTCAGATACGAACATAATATTAACAGGAGATCATATTACATGTATAGTTTATTACAGCTGTTATATTCTTGTTGTAGTTTTTCCCCAATGGGAACGCTTTTGGGACAGGGTCAGACGATGCCACGTGCAGGTTGTTTGACCTGCGTGCGGACCAGGAGTTAATGATGTACAGTCATGACAACATCATTTGTGGTATCACTTCCGTGGCTTTTTCCAAGAGTGGTCGTTTGCTATTGGCTGGCTATGATGATTTTAACTGCAACGTCTGGGACACTTTGAAAGGCGAGCGAGCAGGTACATATAAACAAACTGTGAATAGAAAAGTAAAATATAAGGATATTTTATGTTTATTGGGAAGATTTAACAATTTAATGCATCCTTTCTTGCAGGTGTGTTAGCAGGCCATGACAACAGAGTGAGCTGCTTAGGAGTGACAGAGGATGGCATGGCTGTAGCCACTGGTTCCTGGGACAGTTTCCTCCGAATCTGGAACTAAGTGAAAGTGTGTCCACCTGAAGTACTCAATCACTGCCCGAGAAGTTCCCCTTAGCCCTAAAACTCCACTGCAGGCCTGGACCCATGGGCCATACACTGTGTCAGCTTACATCCTCTTCTACTCACAAGAGCCGTCTGCTGCTGGCAACCTGTGAGAAAGTTCAAACTCGCTCAACTTTCTAAATTATGTTCTTTTTCAACTGTATGATTTAGACAAAAATAGATCAGGACTACTTTAAAATTGCCCCAAAAGAAAGTAAAACAAAAGTTGCCCTTTTACAAAAAATGTTTTGGGCAATACATACCTTTGTTACTGAGACAACATATAAGTTGACCGTCAGTGTGTAATATGTAAATGTAAATATAAAGACAGTATATATGTATAGCATTATGTGTGTATATATGCATCATATATGCATATATAATGTGTATGTATATATTTTTGTAGTTTATTTCACACCCATTTTTTTTTTATTACTTGCAAGGTTTAGTTTAAATGTACATATTTACATAACTATAGTCATGTTTTAGAGATGAGCAATTATAATGACAAATACACAACTCTTAATTTATCTCTGTGAGTACCAGAACAACATTTTACATGAAATTACACTTAGTTTTCTGGAATTGTTGATAATCAAGCCCATATATTTCACATTTCCTTTAATATTGTTTCCCATATTTGATGTTTTAATGGTAAATGCAGGTAGAGATTTTATTTGTTTTTGTTGTTTTTTTTACATTGGCATGGATGCTTTTTATGCATATTCCTTTGTGAATGTGCTCAAAGAAAAACTTTCAAATGGAGGGTTTGTAATATGGATCAAACTTTCAAAACACCACAAGTTAATGATGTATCACATTACAAGCTGCCTATCATCGGAAATCTATCATTTTTATGTGAACACCAGTGTGGTGTAGTTGGAGCTTAATTCATCCTGTATCATCTCTGCACTGACATGGGCAGTATGCCGTTGCTCTGTTATAAGCCTTGATGGACAAACAAGAGAGCAGCCAGTCAGTACTTGATAAAGAACCAGAAAGAACAGCAGTGGCTCTGTTGGTCACGCCGTGAACTGGAGAAACATCGCCATTTATTCAGAAATATTCTTTTCTTAAAAATGTATAAAACAAATGACTGCAAGCCACATTACATCAGCTCTAAAAGCATGATAACTACAAAACTATTGAACCCTTTCAGTTATAGGATATACTTTTTCTGATTAAAACATGTTAAATAGTCATCATTTCACATTAATGGACTGAAAGGTAGTGAGGTATAAAAGCACTCCCAAACTGTAAATCAAATGTTAATATTGAATCAAGTACATAATAATTTACCATCAAAGTTAAATTTCAGTATTATATCTATTTAGTTTATTTTTGATTACTCCGAAGGCTGGTTGATAAAGAATAATATAATGTGTGTGAGTTGGACCTATCCACCCACTGTCTCAGGTGCCTCTTTCTGATATTGATTTGATGTTTGAAAGTGACCTGAATGGGTTGAATTATGAAGAGCGTAAGGACTCCTGTCAGACGTGGCACTATTGTGTCTCCATTTTGCCTTACGAATTCTGTCATACTAAAATATATTTCAAGCATTGACTGCAGAAATGTTTTTATTATGATTTTTACATTTAATACGATTATTTTTTCACCCTGTAGAAGCACATCCAAATACTAGAGGAACACTAAACGCATGCTAACAAAACACCACCACTGTAAAACATGTCCCTATAGGATGCAGCTCCATTCTGCATCCTATAGGGACATGTTTTACAGTACATCAGTTTTTATACATTATGCTTTATTCAACTGCCATACAGATTGCAGTATTTATAAATGTATAGCATCTTTGTCAAACCATACCTTAAATCAACAACTATTTAGTTTTAGCTGCTTCTACTTGTTTGCTTTAGAAAAATCTTTTAGAGAATGTTATAGGCTTTAGCCCCAGACTACCATTGAGGTGCAATACTGGATGTATTGCATGCAAGTGTTGGAAGTGTGCATCTGTGTGGTTCTGTTGGCCTAAAGATGGTGTATGTGATTATAATAACAAATTTAAGTGTTACCCTTTGATTTGTGCCAATGTTGTCCACAGATCTCAGCTGTGAACTTAAAACGATCCTTTTTGACAACGTATGTTTGCTCTTTGTACTTAAAAGTGCCAGACGTCTTTATTGATCATAGTCTTAACATTTATATCTGAAGTTTGACTGAACAGGTGCACTAACAACTGGGGTCAGTTTCACAAAGGTTCATTTTAAAAAATATCTACTCACTATTAATCCAAAACCAAATAATCTAACTTGCACTAACTAACTACCAAGATATTGTTTTACTGAACCAAAATAAATTAGCTACGTATATGAATCAAGAAGTGTGTTAAAAGAGGATAATAAGGAAATTTAAAGTGTCAAAAGAAAAATTCTGCTTTCTGTGGCCTTTCTCTTCAGGATTGTCACAGCAAATAATCTGCCAGTGAGTCTAGTGATTTGCTCAATTGAATTTTTTGACAGCATAAAATATTACAGATTAATTTTGACAAGTATGAAGTGTCTTTGTAATACTGGCCCCTCGTAGTTTGAACTGCAGAGCTTTACCACAGCTTTTATTTGAATCATTGCTGTTTGAAACCACATCATATACTGTAGTTGTGCACCATAGCCCTTAACAGCAGAAACTGTTTATCAACTTACATCGACACAGATCTGCAGTATTAGCAGCTAGAACTTTATCAACTCTTGTATGTGCCTGCACAGTTTGCTCATTTTCAAAGAACAGCAGACTCATGAATCAAAAAGGTGCTTGAATCGAGTTAATGTAACACTTTTTATTATAAAGTCTGGTTTTACCCCAGTGAGATTGTAATGATATTTACCACTTTTAGCATTGAACTGTGTGCTTTTTATTTGGTATTATGTTTAAAAGTATTTGAGGTCAGTTAAGGACACAACTTCAATTTTTTTAATATAAAGACCATCATTGCAGCACCATCACGGATTAAAAGCACTGCCCTTTGATTCTATAACTTACTGTTTTGACATGTTTTGCATTGTTTTATTTATTGTTTCATGTATTCAGTCAGTAAAGACCAGGGACTTGGTGCCATGATAATAATCCTACAGTGCTATTGTGTGAAAGTATAATCACTTGTTATGGAATATTTTTTATAGTCTTTTTCACACCAGACCCTTTTTTGTATTTGTACAGTGGCTTGGTGATAATGGTATGTTGCCATGAGTTATTGTAACCAATAAAAAATGCTTTTAACCATATATTTTGGGCTCGGTGATTCTCTTATTAAGGCTAGGCTGGCATTTTAACCAACACACATTATTAGTGCAACTAAAACTGATCATTTATATAAATATTAGATAAATTGTACTTTGATATTATTCCTAAATTACATGTTTAACTTTCACATCAATAATTTGCATAGATCTTTCAAATCCACTTATTTTTTTATATACAAGTTTATATTATCAAATCTCATTTGCAGAACAGGGAAATCAAAAAGCATATTCACGTCAGAAGCATATTAGTGTCGAAAAAGCACCTGGCGATGAAGTACAGTACTAGACAATATTAGAGCGCCACCTTGTGGAGCATTTTCCTTTACAACTATTCCATGCTAATATACAGAACTGAGTGATTTACAATTGGTAGCCTTAAAACAAGGATGATTTAATCAAGACTTGCTTGACTATACTTGACAATTTTTTATTTAACATTTTTGGGGTTAGTCTACAAAATATCAAAAACATGTTATACAACTCAACTAATGCAAACATTTTATTTCAAGAGGAAGAAGACACTTGCATATTCTCTTAAAATATTTAATACGTTATAAAAATAGGATAGTTCCATTGTCTGGCTCATCTTTCCCAGACTTGTACAGTACATTAGTATGAGTGCCTGATGTAGTCAAAGATCCACATACTGCTCATTGCTGTTGTTGTAGATATTGTTTTGTGAAGGCCTCCAATTGTTTCTCCAGCTCTGTGGCTTTATGTCTACAGAGAAGAGAACATATTAGAATCATAAGCATAATAAAAGACATTATACAAGTTGTTAAGAGGCAGAACTGACCGCAGGCTCTTCGAATGGCTCTGTACCGTCTCCAGTTGATCTATCTTGACGGTCAGTCTTTGAATTTCTGCCTCCAGCTCTCTCTGCGTCTGGTCCACCTGCTTACAGAGGCGGGCAAAGGTCGTAGCCATCTCCCTGGAAACAAAGAGGGCACAGTCATAAAACCTGGCATCAGCAACACTGGACAGGACTCCAGTCAGGCCCATTGTTACTGGTGTGGAGGGTCACACTGATAACATGCTTCATATAATTTGGCATACTGTAAGTTTTAGGTTGTATCCTCTTCCTGACACAACCATTCTGTTTCAATTTATCTACTACACTACAGTCGTGGCAAGAGATTTGACACATTTTAAATGAGAAACGATCAAAACAAAAGCACAAGTGTTTAACTCATTGCAAACTAAAAGTATACATTTAAGATGTGAACATTTTACTGACATCTAACTTCGGTATTTTCAAAGGCTCTGCTAGTGACTTTTAATTTCAAAGAAAGAATGGAATCAAATTAAGGTAAGTCAAAAGTTAGAACACACTTTCCTATTCAAGTGATGGAGTCTTCCCAAACTTTTGGCGACTGTATACAGAAATATTTAATATGTGATCTAAAATGGATCTGCTCATTTGAGCCACATAAGACTTACTGTTGGACCTGGTGGCTACAGTTAGCACTGGTGAAGCTGACGATGAGCTGCAGCTTTTCTGTGGCATAGTCGACAAACTGACGTTTAAGAGAGCGTTCTTTTGCTTTTGTTGTCCAAGTTAATCTTTCATAAAGGTACAGCAAACCATAGAGTGAAGCAGATAGGGCGATGAGTCTCCAGCCAACTGCTCTATAGATCTAAAATAAACAGACAATATTTAAGATATTTACCTCTGCCATTTATTATTGAGATTGTAGTAAAAGTAAATGAACATACCACGCCCCCAACAACAATAACACTCATAGATGTTCGAGAGGTCAGGGATGCCACATTATTTGCCATGGCCAGCATCAGGTCATCCTGGGTCATCACAGCTGTTTGTTGGTTTGATAGTGCTATTGTGGAGGGTGGTCCAGAGGAGGGTGTTTGGGCTGGAGGCAATGCTGGACATTGCGCCTGATGAAAAAATATAAATGAGAGGTTTACCTATAGTCTACTTAAAGCTACAGTTTCTTTTTTTCTTTTACTTTGCTCTGAGCCCCCCTGTGTGTTTTTGTTTTAGAGCACAGGGACACTTGTTTTCAACCCAAGCTTTTATCAGTGTTGTTGATAGAGAAATCTAAAAAAAAAAAAAAAGCCAACTTCAGACTGCTGCTTGTTATTCTGATACTTCCAGGTTTGTGTGAGACGCATATACCTCAATGGTGAGACGTGACACAGGGTTGGGAAGTAAAGAAAGGGCATTGTTCAAACTTCTAAACATGTATTTTTGTGTGTGTGTTTTTCCCTGCACAAAACCTTACCTTAAAGTTTTGGTCCATCAATTTGAGTGCTCTCTGTGCATTGGCAGAGCCCAGGTAGCGGTGCACTAGAGAAGTCCAGCCTAAAGAGAACTGAAATTCGATGTTCTCTTGGAAGTCACAGCAAATTGTGGCACAGTTGAGGTCATAACTTAAATCAAACTTCCGGCAGGGCACCAGCATATTGATCTGAGTCTGAACTGCAGTCGGGAGCAGAGGAATCATGCTCTCTGGAGACATGAAAAAATGGGGGTTAGTGGCATGGCTTACTTGCATACATATTAAATATAACATAAATGCAAGAAGTTGTATCTGTAGGAAAATAGGCTTAGTCTGTATGCATGTTACATTACCTATCATGTAACTTTGACATGACTGGACCGAGGCATGTACGGCGTCCGAACAGCGAAAGGCCAGGTTTTTGCCCATGCCTTCCTCTACATGGGACAGGAGCTCCTGCAACAGTCAGCAATAAGTAAGACGCAGCATAATGTGAAATTGATTAGAAACATATTATTACTTACAGACTTGTAAAGCTTGAGGACATGAGGCGAGGGGTGAAAATCTCCATGAAACTCCTCCACGATTACATGAAGACGACAGATCTCCTCCCCCATAGCACTGGACACCTGGATGTTCCAAGATATGACATTAAAAAAGTGGCACTTGTTTTGGGCTGGAACCTATCCCAGCAACTATGGGTCTTTGGTGGGGTACAACTGGAGTCAAATAGGAAGAAAATCATATTCATTCACGATTTAGACTCTTTAGACAATTCACAGACATCGGGAGAAACCAAAAATGATGGAATGGACATTAAGCTTGCACTAGGACAAAATTGTGTGGATCAAGAGTCAAACCCCAACCACCTTGCCGCTGAGTACCTAATTAAGAGAGATAAATTACAGCAATATGTTTACTGTAGTACCTTTGATTCAACATCTTCACTGATGGCTTTAATCTTCTTTTTGATGTCCTCAATGAGCAAGTTGAGCTGATTTTTAACAAAATCCAACCGATCTATCTGATACTCTCGGTCCTCTAAAGCTGCAACTCTGAAGCCCCAGGCCCCAAACAAAATATAATGTCAGATACACAAGAAGAACATTTAATTTGTGCTAACACCAACCAACACATTTCAAACATGCAAACCTTTACCAGCCCACCTCCACTGAAAAAATGTTGCAGGAAAGAAAGAAATCATTTGCCCACCTCTTCTCTGCCGCTTCAACGTTGATGGCATCCATGATATTCTTGACTTTTTCAGTGATCTGCTTGGCCCTGATAGTGTGCTGTTCAAACTTTGTTTTCACTGCTGACTGCGAGATACACTCCTGCGAGGCCATAACACACATATTACTGTGACACTTAAGGCTGCACAAACTAGACCGCTAGTAGGGACAAATACAGGTCAAAATGAACACAGGCTACTGATGAAAAAAAGACAGAAACAAAACTAAAAATATCAGTAGCATGTGTGCATCTTGTGTCCAGCAGGCATCATTTGTCACAGTAATAAGAAATCACAAAAAATATATATACATGAAATGAAGGTTGCACACAAATAAATAATCAATGAAATGCAAAACAACTCAAAATGAAAGACTCCAAACTAAATCTGTGAGGAATTAAAACAAATGAGCCCTCGCTAAAGTGAATCTAGACTTCAGCAATGAAGACTCAGGTTGACAGGAAAGGCACATGAATGGTAGAAAGTCCTGTTGGTACGAGCCTAAAACAAAGTGCTGCTCATAAACAAAGTTTAAGGACTTCTTGGGTCAGATGTGGGGACACTCAACCACCAGCAGCCACAAACTACTGTATACTACATCTTATTTACCACAACATGAATTAAACTATTCTCAGGTTTCAGAACTGCTTAGAAAATTGTCCTGGGTTTTGTAAACACGTTGTTCAGAGCCTTTGTTGACACAGACAGACACACACACCTCAAACCTCCGCTCAAAACACTGGAACTCCTTCAGTCTTTCCTGGAAACCATCAGCCAGCGCCCCACCTGTTGGACAACATATTTGAATTATATTTACATCAAGGGATTTTATTTTAATAAAGTCAGAAGTCATTTTTAATAAAGCTACAACTGTATAATGTTAAGCAAGCATGTGTTCAAAATAAAAACTAGAAAGCACTCGGAGAGTGCATACCGACGCCAGGACAGCTAATTTCCCCTATACAATGTTTTGGCACTAACTGCGACTTTAATCTGTGATGTCTAAGGGGCTTTAT
>JAVQKG010304330.1:0-15812 GCA_036025885.1 Hypseleotris bucephala
GTTCCCCCTGAAGAGCTGGAGGAAGTGTCTGGGGAGAGGGAAGTCTGGGCGTCCCTGCTTAGACTGCTGCCTCCGCGACCCGGCCCCGGATAAGCGGAAGAAAATGGATGGATGGAAGATCCTATATTATGCTAAATGTTTTGATCATGTTCTAATGTCATTTCTACCTCAAACGCATACACATTTCATTCTGGCTTGTTTCGAGGAATTCATTCTGTTGAGACAGACTGACCAATTTAGATTTCAGTTTCTCATTGAGTCCAAGTGGGAGCTCCACAAAACCATTTGTATTAAATCAGAAATATTGGGTGTTTGATGTTGCAAAATTAATATAATGACTTAAATGTATGCAAATAGACTGAAGTTTACAAATAAGCATAATATAGAAACTTCAATGACGTCCATGATACTGTGTTGTAGTCCACACACCTCATTGTTCCTGATGGGGGTGCTAAAGGCCTGGGGGGCGCAGGGCAGAGGGCAGCGCTCTCTACATTCGGGGTGAGTCACCATCCGACACTCCTGACACCTCAAATACACCTTCCCAAACTTAGTCCTCCGACCACAGGGGGCACAACACTCAGACTTTATCACCTTAAACAGAAAAAAATAATTTGTTACGTTTATATAAAAGGCAACATCAGCCTCCTTCCTTATCCCATTTCCTTATACACCATACAATCAAAATCCTTCCTCTGTACAATTTCCAACCCATATACAGGGTTTATACAACTTTTTGAAGATAATTTGCTGTGATTTGTGAATTACTACAAAAAAAACAAACAAGCATTGATAATGAAATTTCAAAATAATTTAAAATCCAAGCACTTTTCAAACCTTGAAAGCAGTGTTAAAATTCAAGCATTTTCAAGGATTTCAAGCACCTGTACAAACCCTGCGTATGTACAGTATTCTTACAGTTTTTGGTATAAAGTGATGTTTCTTCTGTCCCCCTCTGGGTGTTTTAGCAGGAGCCTCGCGGACTGGAGTACTGGGAGCTTCACTGGCCGTTTCTGATTCAGTTGTAGTGGTATCGGCCCAACCAGGAGCAACTGTAGACAAACCAGCATTTTATTTATGATGGTTTGGTCAATATCTAAAAAAAATGACCTAAAATATGAATATTGGAAGATTTATAAAACATCTTACGGCTCTTTCTGCTGCGAGTCCAATAGGGGATAGTTTCTATGGTGGACACAGCCTCCACTGCTCCTCCGTTCACAGGGACCGTAATAGTGGTTTTGGCAACAATTGATTCATTCAGCTGTTAAAGTTAATAAATAGAAGTCATTTTAATAGAAATATACAAAAACAAACTTTACATCAAGGTCATCACACATTTGTAAAAGCCCAAGATACAAAACATGAACATAGGCGACAGCTATTTTCTTAACAAACTGCCCATGTAAGTAGAATTCAATATTTCAGCACTGATTACCTTATCGGGACGACCAGTGGAGCGAGATCTCTTTGCGGCCTTAGTAGCTTCAGGAAGTTTACGAGAAGAACGCTGGGAGTAGAAAGAAAAAAAAGAATAATTCATGAATTGCTAGAAAATGACATTAAGGATACCACGATCTGCATAGAACCTTGTAATGTATAATGTTGCCAATACACATGATCAAGCAATTGGTTAAATTTAACCAAAAACTTCTTCTTTTCACAAAAATTGTGATTAATATTAGATCAGATATTGCACATGTATTGAAATGAGCTTGTGGCCCAACAGAGCACAGCTCATACTGTATGTTTTGATTTAGTATTTGAAACAGAAAGCTCCAAACTTTGACAAACAACTCACTCTTTTCTGACGTTTCTGGAGTCGCACAGTTCTCATGGCAGAGGAGTCCCAGTCCTAAACATACAGAAGAACGATGTTAGGAAAAATATCATTTATGAGGCTAATGAACTTGATCCATAATGGCAGCCTGGGACACAAATTTGCAGCCACATTTTTAAGAAGGAACCCTATGATTTATTTAGAAATTCAGGTGACTTACCAGAGAGTCATCTGTTTGGTCAAAGCTGATGTCTGACATTAGTGAAGCAGATTCATCTATAGTCACCAGTCTGTGAGATGAACAAAGGCAAAATATTTTATACTAAATTTAACTTGCCATACCACTCTCTACGTGTAAAAAATTGCACAAACATTCAACTTAAGAGTCACAGGAAGCTATGCCTGTTACAGTGGGCCTGAGGTGGGTTATCTCCAAATATCTAGACTGTTTTCAACTGGATTATCGAATATTGAATGTGTTTCTTATATTTTAGAGCCTTACCTCTTGCTGTTGTTGAGGTTAGCTTTAGCGCTCTGAG
Organism: Hypseleotris bucephala; assembly: GCA_036025885.1. Taxonomy (NCBI): domain Eukaryota; kingdom Metazoa; phylum Chordata; class Actinopteri; order Gobiiformes; family Eleotridae; genus Hypseleotris; species Hypseleotris bucephala. Next base: position 2,320 of record JAVQKG010304330.1, read on the forward strand.
CGGCCTGAGAGTGCGCGCTGAGAAAGGCCAGTGCGGACCGCTGCTCTTCACTGAGGTGGACACTCGCACTGTTCTCAGACAACAGCAGCTCACGGATCAACTGCAGCTGACGCTCCTATGGAAAGAGACACAATACAGGCTACTTTATTAGGTACACACAAAAACAACAATCACAACTGCAAGATCCAGACACTAGGGCTGAAATAACTCAGCGGATTAATCAGGAATAATCTATTACATTTCATTGTTAACTAATTTAGTAATTTAAATCGTTAGTTGGGTGTATACAGTCAAATGCTATTTACTGAGAGAATAGGTCTTCAAACCACCAAAGACCAGAAATTAAACCAAATCTGTACAAAAAATACTGAAATACAGAAAAATGTATTATGTTATTGCCTCTATTATGGAATTTAGTACTTTGAAAGGGTGTATGCCAGGTTTGTTTAGTACTGACCAGTTTCTCATGCACGGCCTCTGCCTTCTGTCTCCGGCGGATCTCAACGTCCACCTGGTTTCGGGCGTGTTTGAGTTTGATCTCCAGCGCGCCTCGTTCGGTCTCGACTTTCGTTAACGACTCTTTACACGACACCAGCTCCTCGTCTGAACGCAGCCACTTCTTACGACACTCCTCGAAATTCAGCGCCATCTGGAGGAACTCTGAGGATGCAACATACAGTAAGTACTCGCAACTAGGGATGGGGCAATATACAATATCGTTTATCGCAATAAAAACACTGACCATTTGGCTATTTTTTAACATTATGATAATCGTTCATCGCAGTAATCATCTTCTCTATGCCCTTTAGACCTTACTGTGAACAGATAATTTATTGTAATAAGAAGCAGCCTATAAAGTTCAAGTGATATTAGTGTCAATCTACAATAAAATATACTGTTGACATTCTAAAGTAGGGACTTTTTAAACTTGTATATATTGTTTAATTATCACGATATTAACGTTAATTGCAATTATGGCCACAATAAATGTGACACAAAAATTTTATATTGTTCCATGCTTACTCGAAATTTATCGTTATCTTAGTATCAGCAATATCGATATCACAAAAATCTAAATGTATGACAGTAACAGTTCTTCTCACCACCAAAAAATAATTGCTGACTGAATACATAGGTCAAAACATAACCTAATAATAATAATCTACTTTTTGTGTGAACTTGCAAACAGACAGACGGGTGTAAAAGCATTAACACCTTGGCGGAGGTACTAAATTATTACATAATCCCTTACGTGTTTCGATGCCCTCGTTCAGCCCGTCTATGTGGGCTTTGAGACTCTGAAACTGCCCAAACAGGTTTACCACAGACGACTCCATCGTGGCTCTCCTCCTATAGACAGATACCAAACAAATTAACACACATCTGTATGCTCCATAGGGCTGCACAAAATAACAATTTAATATTTATCATATATCTTACTAACAATTTAGTCACAATTTAGTCATGGTTCCCTTAATTCTGCACTACTTTTGTTTTCTTCCTCCTCTGGTCTTAAGTTTTGGTTATGGCGCAATTTTACCTGGGAAAGGGGGGTCTATTTCTGCTTAATTACTCCCTCTTATTTTTTGTTTTTTACTTTAGTTGAATAGGTTCAGAGTGCTTCACATGTTGCCAGGTTAGCATCAATGGCTTTGCATTTCCCAATAGAATTTATTCAAACAACTAACCCAGGTCTAAACCGAGACTAGAACTAAACCACGTCTAAACAACGTCTAAACTGCCATTGCTAAAGTCGATAGATTACTTTGTCAGCTTAGAAGACAGAGGAATGCGTGTGTTTATCAAATCATTAGTCATTTGTCAACACACAGTCAATGCATTCCCCTTGTCTTGTGCGCCATTACTAAAGTTGATAATGCTTTATCCATGCGCAATGACTGCACCATTTTGGATTTTATGCAACAAAACAAAACGTATAATCTTACCTTCACAGCTGACGCTCTCTGCTACAACCTTTTACCGTGTGTGTGGTGTGGATGTGTGGGATACCTCTTCAAACACGGGACACGCCTCTCAGTTCAAAATCAGCGCCGTTTACTTCTGCTTCCTGAGGGCGCTCTCTACTCCGCCTCATGGACAGGGGTGGTGTGGTAACTAAATTGTATATTAGGCCCACTCGATGGGCCCACCAAAGCTTTTTTTGGACACTGAATTTATGTAACAGAATTTTTTTCATTTGAATTTTGTATGTCAGATTTTTATTTTTTACATCAAATTATGCAAACATAAATAAAAACAATACCATTGTTTGCATCATTTTATTAAAAAGATTTCATATAACTATGCTCTTCTGTAAAAATAATCACTTCAAACAAGATTTCACCAGTAGGCCCACCAAAAACTTAAATTAGCCTCTTGAGCTTGAGTACCATAGGCTACATTGTATACGACCCTGGATCACTGTGGCAAAATTGTGACAAATTCAGGAAATAGCTTTGCCGGAAAAACTTTTATTAACTCCCTACTAACAACTGAAATCATTTACTTCTGCATGAGACCATATCCCCAACACAGATCCTTCTGCCCATGTAATTTCCAGTAGTTTAGTGAACCATATCACAACAAGACCATGAAGGTAAACTATATTCCTAAAATAAATAAATGAATGCAAAAATAAATCATCTTATAGCCCAGTAGTATTCTCTGATTTGATGTTGCTGCCAGATAAAGAAACAGCATACAATTGTTTTTTGTAGTGTAGCCTATATAGTTATGGTTCTTACAATATAGGCAATATGGGCAGGTGTACAGTTAATTTTATTTATTGTAAAATCTAAAGCTTTTGGTACAAGACAATATTTTGGAACAACAGACAGGATCAAGTCAAAGCACAGAAAATCTCCGCCACCTGTGAAAACAAAACTATTAATCAACATAATGCATTGTCCCTTTGTGGAGGTGCCCTATCTGATCTACATTTCACTGGAGACAATTCAACCTGACCTTGACATCACTGAGCCCCAGAGGGCACCGAACCGGTACCAACAATTCACAAAAAAAGAGTAACTTAGATTTAAAAAATAATGTTGCATATAATAACACAAATAGTAGGCTATATGGTAGGCCAATTTGATGTTGATTTGCTACATGGCTTCTCTTTCGACCAATTGAGCTCCTTTAAAAAATACTGACAATGTATAGACCTATTTTATGAATAAATGGAAGGATAAAGCTATTGTATTTAGCAGGAATGATGATTTTGGAAAGGTAAATGACAAAAGTTTAAGTCTTCTTTTAATTACACCTAGATAAGACAGCAGATAAATATGTTCCCCGTACATATTATTTAACCTACATGCATAGAACATTCAACAAGATATTACAGTAGGGTATTTTTCAGTTTTTTAGTTGTACACATAGCTTGTACCAAGAGTGTTGTTCAGTGAACGCAGCGTCAAGGCTGACTTCCGCCACTTCCGGGAAACGCACTTCATCCAAGATGGCTACGCTAACAGTAAACCGGCCACCCCACGGAGGTTTCAGTTTCGAAAACTGCAAAAGGTGCGTTATTTCTCTCATATTAAATTAAACGCGTGTATATAATTATGTGTTTTAAAAGTCTGTGCCTTCTGGGAGACCTAGGGATGTCTGATAAAGTTATACTAGTCATAGCAGCTAGCATGAGACCTCAATGGCTGCCATACAATGACTCAGGCTATTTAACATTTTATAATTTTTGACTAATATTTTCTGCTTGTTTTGAGAGTATTCTTGAATTAAATTTTAACTAGACGATTAAAAATGTAACGTTAAATATTTTCTAAAGCTTTAAACTGTATAAATGTCTGTTTATTGACTGTCCCGTTAAATAGATGGCTCATGTTTCTTATAGTATTCACGCTACATGAATTATTTAGAAACATGCAAACAGGCAGCCCTAAATTCTCAAAAACATAATTGGTCTATGTTTTAATATATTAATAACAGTAAATAAATACATATTATTGTAAAAACAACACATCACATAACACTTATTTATTGTATTTATTGTTAGCACATGTGATCTGGTGTAAATTCATTTTCCAACTCCTTTGTTTTTTTTCCAGAAATGCTCTGATAGAAGGAGATGCCTGCAAAGTCGGTTGCAGCTTGCCATCTGCTCGCAAAACAGGAACCACCATCTGTGGAGTTACCTTTAAAGTATGTGTTCAATAAATACACAATTACTTATAACTGACCTAGCACCAGCCTTAAAATGGATTCTATATATTTTCTTCTTGTTGATGTAACAAAAAAGTAGTTCTTTTTATTTATATATTTTTAACTAGTCATATTCACTGGCTATCTGTTTCTTTCTGTAGGATGGAATTGTCCTTGGAGCTGACACAAGAGCCACTGAGGGAATGGTAGTAGCAGACAAGAACTGTTCAAAGATCCACTACATTTCCCCCAACATTTAGTAAGTAAAGTTTTTAGATAATTTAAACTCAACAATGTAAAGGACAAAAACAACCCAGATCTAATCAGTAATGCCCCTATAATCTACTAGTGACTAATACAGTGTTGTTGTTGTTGTTTAGTTGTTGTGGGGCAGGGACAGCCGCAGACACAGAGATGACCACTCAAATCATCTCATCAAACCTGGAGCTCCACGCCCTCTCCACCGGCAGACTGCCCCGAGTGGCCACCGCCAACCGCATGCTCAAGCAGATGCTCTTCAGGTAAGTCTTGTGATATATATCCAATTGACTCTGAATTATGCCAACCGAATACATTTGAATTTCCTGTTTTTAAAAGAAACTGCTATGATGTCTAAAATTAGGCCTATCATTTTACATTTTCTAAACTGATAGCTAGCCTAGTACATTATAATTGTCCTTGATCCCAGAGAAAAAGAAAATAATTTTTGGAAGGGCTTGTGAAGCTTGTGTAGTTAGCATTGCGGTTTTATTTTTGTAAACAGGAAATTAGAATGTGTTTGGCCTTTGAACCTTTAGAGTCAATTCAAGAAGATGTATACTATGATGTCACTTTAAAGGAATCTTTGTAACAGTTGAGTTGATCAAGCATATAATCTAATCGAGGAGTTATGTTGTTTTCAGATATCAGGGATACATCGGAGCAGCTCTGGTTTTGGGCGGGGTCGACTGTAACGGCCCTCACCTCTACAGCATCTATCCTCATGGCTCCACAGACAAGCTGCCCTACGTCACCATGGGTTAGTATCTGCTAATTCTATATAAACTTTAGATACACGTGGGTATTTATTCTCGTCTAATACCACCGTTTTCTCTTAAAGGGTCCGGGTCCCTTGCTGCTATGGCTGTGTTTGAGGATCGCTACAAGCCTGACATGGAGGTAGGCACACTTAATGTTTGTTAGGACTGTAGCCGACCAAAGCAATTGTTTGTCATGTCCAGCGGGATGATTAATCGAGTAAGACAGGAATGGCAAAGGGAACAGGCTTGTCAGAGTATTACTCAAAGAAATTATAAAAATTTATTTGGTAACAAGAACAAAAAAAAGTCGTTTATCTAAAGACTTAAACTGTAGACTAAAGTTATCAATTAGACCAGCTTTGATCATGCAGAGTGAATGCAACTAACCCACTAATAAAATTTTTGTAGTTTAGACCTCACAGAACGATAAATAGACCTAACCACTAAAGACTGTCAGCCCTAATGTTTGCATTTTAGATTTGCGTTGTAGCCAAAAGCAGTTACATTAATCGCTTTTTTAAAAGGAGGAAGATGCCAAGCGACTGGTGCGTGACGCCATTGCTGCAGGAATCTTCAACGATCTTGGCTCCGGCAGCAACATCGATCTGTGTGTCATCACCAAGAGCAAAGTGGACTACCTCCGGCCCCACGACGAGGCCAACAAGAAGGGTGTCAGGTACAAGATACAATATATTAGAGAAGTAATTTTAACACAATTCACAATAATCGCAGAGTTCATTTAACATCATGACTTAAATTGCTAGTCTACCATTCATAAAGTACTTGTGTCTGACTTGCTGTCTTGTTGCTTGTTTTGTATGAAGAGTAAATGAGGCCATGCATCAGTGAGTACGACAGACACATAATTGTTGGTAGAGCTGCTGTCTCACATTCACTCTTGCTAACATTTTGCCTAGATAGTTCACTAACCCTCATAACTTACAACTCTGGTGTGCAGTGATTTAATAATGTGTAGTCAGGGTATACTTGAATTTATTGATGTTTATTATTAATTTCACATTTTGTTGCTGTGTAGGACTGGAGACTACAAATACAAAAGAGGAACAACTGGTGTTTTGACCAAACTGGTGACACCCCTCGACCTGGAGGTGGTTGAAGAATCCATTCAGACTATGGACACCTCCTAAATACTTGTAGTTATGTTTTGGCCGATTCTCTGTTTCTTCCTGTAACCCCTAAACCGGAATATGTTGTGTTACAATAAAAGTGTCCAGTTGTTTAAAAATGTATCTTTATTTAAGTTGTTAAATAGATGAAAAAATAGCTCCACAAAAATTTATTTGATATAGCACAATAAACTACATGTTGGTAACAATGGCAAGTTGAGGCAAGATCACAATTTAGTAAGTACAGTAAATAGTTCATAAAGCTGTTTGTACAAGATTACACATGAAAAACGCCTCTAACTTTTGAACAGAATGCACACAGTCTAGGATTATCATGGCACTGAGCATAGGGCTGACAAAACATATCAAAATAATATTTCACAGCATCTTGTTTACAAGCCATTAATAGTTTCACAGTGTCCGAGGTCTACAGAGGCACAGAAATATTGAGTAAATCTATCAAGCATCACATAACACTGCATTATTAAGTGATAGTTAAAGAACATTCAACACTATGTTAGAACTTACTGTGATGTGTTCTGCTTAGATTGTTCATACATGACACATGTAATCCATTAAGGCTTATCTAAAAAACAACTGCACTGCATAAGGCAATATGAGTGAGGCATGTGCTTCCACTAAAGCACTTCAGATAGTTTCAGTTTGTCCCACGTTTTACTGTATGAACTTGGAATGCAATTCTCGTGGAGTTACTCAAAGATAAACATTACATAAACGTCTGACATAAACACATTTAGCTGAATTAAAATAGCAAACATGAACCACCCTTTGTGACGAACAGACTTCCTTCAACTCCCCTCAGAACATCCTGCAGTGGCTGAGTGAATAAACCAAGATTCACTTTGCAGGCTTTATGGTGTCTTCCTGAGCTCTGTAACCAACAGTTCAGAGAAAGGCTTGTTTTCTGCAGAAGCAGACAGAGCTTACGTCCAGTGGTTTTGAGATCACTTGAGCAGAGCTGCTCAGGTGCTTGAAGTCCACATGTGCATCTGTTTGGCAAACTGCAGCACAAAGACGATGTCCGGCCTCTGGTCGGGGTCTGGGTTAATGCACATGCTAACCAGGTTCCGAAGCTGTGGACAGTGCATTCAGATATAAATAAAGGAGCCATATACAATATTTATACGCCAACAAATCCAGTTAGTCCACTGACAGAAAGCAGTAGCCTATAACAACATTGTAACAACATTAACTTTTATATTAGAGCGCAGACTCACACAGTCATTCACTGGATAAAAACATTAGTGTAATGTACTTAAAACTGATGACACTGGCAGCATTTACTGATAGTGGTCATAATTATCAATAAAACAAACATATTTAAATTTTAGACTAATGTTATAATTGAGTTCTTTATGTTTTATTTCTACATACCTTCTCAGAGTAGTGATCAGCTGGGAGAGGAGGGTAGTCACACTGCTCGATCTTCTGGCAGAGTGAAAGCAGATTCATCTTGTCTCCATAAAACGGGCTCTGCAGAGCTGCCATCTGGAACACACAGTGCATGTGTAGATGTTAGCAAGCCAAAAGAATAGTACTAATAACAGCATAGTTTAATCCACACATTACTAATCAGACAATCAGGTGCTATAGATCAAGATCAGGTTCAAGATTGGGGCACACTAAGACAATATGATTTTGATCTTACTTAAACATCTTTTCCTTGCTTCAACGTTTAGTGAGAAGAAAAACACACAAAAAGTCTTGTATGTGGAAGTGAATGGGACACATAATAGCTGGTGATGAATCTGTTGACCTATCATAACCCCACATGCCTACAAAATGAGTAAAACACAGAAGGCTTTGAAACCACAGTTTCTGGAGAAGACTGCCTCAACGACTGCTCAGCGTTCCAGTGAAATACGAGGAAATTAGATTTAGAAAAGGCCAATTGTTCATGTTCAATGTAAAAATAAAGCTGCAAAAGATTGGTGCTTTTGGACATGGAAGAATTCATTTAAGGCAGCGGTAGTGCTACTTAGTTTATTTGGTGTGAAAATAAGTTTTCATTGAAATCCAACTGCTGCTTCCTGGTGCAGAGGATATGGCTCCTTTGTCCTAATTTCCTTTTTTAAGAGTGCAATGAATGACTGGCACCGTGCATATAAACAGACTGTTTCTTAGACAAATGTAGCAGCTCTCTATTGTACCAAATATGGACAAAACTAATGACAAACTAATTAAAAACCAGCCTGCAATAGGTACAGAGATGTAACAGAGAATAGCGAGGTGGCTAGTTTATGCTAACAGTGTACGTTTAACAAAAACATGAACCTTAAAGAGGAAATTGGATTAAAGTAAACTTACCTCATACAGAAGACATCCCAGGGACCAGATGTCTGACTTAAAGTTATATCCGTTTTCATGGATTCTCTCTGGTGACATGTAATACGGGGTCCCCACTGGCCCAAAAAGACAGTTTAATAGATGTATAGCAGTTTTGACTTGCTTATGATACTGACTTATTTAAAGTTTTACCTAATGAGTGAGCCGCAGTGGTTTTGGAGCTAAAAAAGCGACCTAACCCCAGGTCTCCCAGCTTTACTTCTCCAGTGGCTGTTATGAACACGTTGGCGGGCTTGATATCTGAGAAAAACACAACACGCACATTTCAAAATAAGATTGAAAACACAAATGTTGTGGCCACAATTTAATGGACTTTATCATGTTAACTCAACCCTTTCCAAGCAAGCATACTATGTTCCCACGTCAAAAACACAGACTTTCTGAAGAAACTACACATGCACCTAGAGCCTCTTCAGCAGAGGAAACAATGTTTTTTCAAATGATAAACTGAGAGTTGTTAATCTAGTGGCAAGCATAATTAATTCAGAAAGCTTGAAATAATGCTTAGTAGGGCCCCTTTGTAGTAATAATATTGATAATAATATTCAAACACCTAAATGCTGCAGGGTGAGATCTTACCCCGATGCATTACTCTCCGTGAATGCATGTGCTCGAGAGCGCTGCAGAGCTGCACAAAGTATTTCCATATCGTCCTCTCGGGGATCAGACGCCTCTTCTTCTTGAAATACTGCAGTCACAAAACAGAATTCTTGAAACAGTGACCGTAGAATCTATATATTGTATGTTAACTTCCATGTGCATATTCCCGACCTTTATCATCTGTGAAAGATCACCGGCATCGGCCAACTCCAGGACAATGTTGAGTTCATTGTCTTCAATAAAAGAGTCAAGGTACTTGATCACATTGGGATGGTTAAGTTGCTTCAGGAGAAAAATATAATGATCATTAAAGCTGAATAATTACTGTATTAGCACAGAGTCAACATTTACCTTCAGTAAATCTATTTCTTTGATGCAGTCCTGTCGTGCTTTTGCATCCATCATCTCAAAGATCTGCAATGCATAAAAATGTAAATTATATTTTCAAATGTTAAAATATTTCATAAATGTATACAGTGTTTTTTGGTACCTGGACTTTCTTGAGTGCAACTAGCTGTCCTTCCAGTAAATATGTGGCTTTGTAGACCTCACTGAATTGACCACGGCCAATCTTCTTTTCAATTCGAAAATTCGCCAGAGTACAACAATATGTGCAGCTTGGCACATTTTTCTGGGATAAACAATGAACATTTATAATTCACTCTATTTGTTTTAAATAAACAATTACATTAAACAATAACATGTTATAAACGACATGGGCAGAAGTACCTGATCCTCCTGAATCTTGTAGAGTTTGCTGCGGTTGTCTAATATGGGCTGGTTGTTGTTCTGTGTCTCCATGGTGGCATCACATCCACTTCACAACGCTGACAGAAAAACAGAGGTGTTAATGTTTCTAGATGTCCCTGTGTTATTTTGTGAACTATAGGACTACTCATTTAAGACTAAATGAAAAGCATATTCATCAAATGTTTCACAAAATCCTTTAATCTGCAACAATGTAACAAAAAACAATAAACACAGAATTCAACGAAGAAAAACAATGTTGAATGAGTCTACTGAATAAGGGCCATAAAATATAAATAATGATGTTAAGAGAAAATATTTGCTCGAAGCTGTGCGTGTTGTAGCACCTTGAGTCATAACATGTTAATGAGGCACTGTAAAAAACGTGAGTAAAATAATGATTTAATGGTGTTCTATTTTTAGGTATAATTAGGATTGGCTCAGGTGGTAGAACTTTTTTGAAAAACAAACAATAAAATAATGTTATGTATTTTTGAAATAATATTTTATAAATATGTAGTAACAACTAAGTAATATAAGAGCTAAGAAGAAATATGTACTACCATGCAGACAGACAGCATAATAAAACATCTATAATATATTTTTACTAAAGAGTTGAACTGCTGAAGAGGTCATGACTCAAACAGCATCATCTAAAGTCTAAATTAAAGGTCATTTGAACAAATGAATCACTAAAAACCGGAGCGAACTGGGATTTCAACCAGAGTCTTGGGAGCTGTTCTTGTGACCAGCTGAGTGACTCCAGTGTGATCTTCTGCATCGATCTTTTCTCTTTCTTTTTCATCTGAAACTCGTCTGTGCTTTCAGTTGTATTAGTCTTTTGTACTGTATTGTATAAGTATCTGTATAGACTGCATAACTTCAAGTGTAAGACATTACAGGGTTATTCTTCAACAGCCCCCAGACCCCTCGGCGATGCTGAGTCAGCACTTAGAGCTCAGCACATCTACTCAGCTCCACTACAAGCCATTAACATCTGAGCAATGCCAAGTGGGCCTCCTGCCATGTTTTACGTTACACAAAGAATCTATCTCCGCTGCAATAATGCTGGGAGATTCTCTGAATCAAACATGTTTTATTGAAGATGTTGAAATGATCTGAAGTACATTGTGTTACTGTGGTACAATATAGCAAGTACAATAATACTGGGGGAAATGTGGCAAAAACATTCACTTTTGATTGAAAGGTGGTTTCCTTTCTGCCCCGCAGTCATAACAGTACTGAGTATGTAAATAATCTATGCAGATGGCATTGATTCATTTGGTGTAAATTTACAGCAACAAGGAGTATTTAGTTACATTCTTTTGTTACAGTAGCATCCACAGAACCTGAGAAGTCAAGTCAACTATTCAACCGGAGCCAAAAAGCCCAAGTATCTTATTTTTACTGTTTTATGTTGTATTCTCTATAACTGTTAGTAAAGCTCAGACCTGATAGGTACTTTACACTCCAGTCCAGTCATTCCCAGACTTCCAATGTCAAAGGCAAACAGTTTCCAGGTGTTTCATGAAGCTAATTTGGGTTATAAGGTGGACTGCTGCTGATAAATACATGTTCAGATACACAATATGTTAGACAGTAAAATGTCTGAAATAAATATCTTACAGAATTTGTGAATAAAACAAAGACATTTAATTAATAATTAAAAACACTGTAAAATATTAACAAGAAATGTCACTGTAGTAAAATTGTATCTTGATAACTTCATACATTTGAACAGATGAGTAATGTTACAGTAAGTTCCCTGTTCTACAAAAATAGTTTTGGACATCCTTCTTACTCATTCAACTTCCTCCCCTGCTTTCAGGTGGGGGTTTATCTTAAAACAGGCATTAATCAAACATGCTTTTGAGTCATCTGTTTTATTACATTGTGGAAGTATTAGTTATACTTTTTTATACCACTTTTACTAGTTTAAACTACTAATCAGAAAGCTCATCTGTACAGCAGTCACAAATGTACAATTGTTCGTCTTTTAGAAAATATTTTAGAGAAATGTGTAGTTTCTGGTAGGGGTGGGAAATGTGGCAAAAGTCACAATTTTTATTCAGCCAAGATCAATTACGATTTTATCACAATTTTATTTACTTGGCTTATACAGAAGACTACTGCTACATATGACTATTTTACTACAAATTTATTTTACGGCCAATCAATGGGCATCATTACACTTAATACTATTTATTATCTTTTTTTTTTAATTAATATCAAACACTGACATTGTTATACAGTAAAATTGACATTGAAGAGCAGAGCATAAATTAATGTGTTGTACCACAATTCAAAGCTCTTCCCAGATTGGCTCGATCTTCATAACTTCACAATTTGATTTTTATCGGCATATTGCCCACCCATAGTTACAAGACATTTCTATAGACCCTAACAAGAGAGGAGCTCTGCTGATTGTGTGTAGACAGGGCTTCCTGCAGCGTGGACACTAACCAGTCTGATCCAAACAGGACACTGGCTCCCTGTCACAGCTGACACGTGACTAATTTTAGCCAGTTATTTGACCTTGCATGCCCAGGCATCCTCATAACCAGCAACAACCAGCGCCGCCTCAGTGTGTGCCTCGCCCCCATCTAGATCTGTTGTGTTCATTTACACTCACAATGTTGTTTTTCTGCAGCAGGCCAAAACTGACATGTGATGACCAATAAAATCATGCACAAAGTAGTTCACAAGAATATAGTGAGGTGCAGAGTTGTAATATAGTTAATAGTTATTGAGTCATATTTTTTTTTATTTTTGAATAAAAATGCTTCCTTTTCTGAAAAATAGTTATGTTCATTATTAGAGGAATGCTTTTTATAGCCCATTCAAGACAAAAATGACAACTGACAGCTTCTGCAATGGTTAAGAGTAATTTCCTGTTCTAAGAAAAAGAATCTAAAGATGAGGAAATAATAGCCTACATTTTGCCTGATTGTAAGATACCAGCTTTATTTAGCTTGAATGACACATATGACGAGCATTTTGCAAAACAACTTATTAGGCCTGCAGGAATTTAGTCTGTCACATGTTTACAACTTTGTTACAATAGTAGAATATTTTAAGACTCACATTCAGCTAAATATGCTGAAAATGTGATGAATGCAGTTAGTCAGAATGAAAACAGTGGTTTCCTATCGTGGCGCGGGTCAGTATTATTTCCACATGTTGCTCAAAGTTACTGTATACTGGCGGCTAGCTTGACATGTGCGGATAGCTAATACAGCCTTCAAAAATAGTAAACACGCTGTAAGCTATACGGAGAGGGGTTTTGGTCGATATAACCAAACAAGTAAACACAAACAAACGGGTACCGTGGTGAAGTTAGTTTCACGTTGGACGTTTGATATTCGACTTCCATGAATAGACCGACTGCTTCCTCCTAATGTGGCCGCTCTGCTCTATCACCGTACGGGAGAGCTGGCACAACACGTACCGCTATGATCCATTGCGCGTAACA
>JAVQKG010304377.1:0-10421 GCA_036025885.1 Hypseleotris bucephala
TATATATATATATATATATATAAATTCTACTGATCCTAACAAGGGTGTTTTGACAAATGCATACCTCAAAAGTCACCTGTGGTTTCCAGCCAAACCTCTCATATGCTTTGGAGCTGTCGCCTTGAAGGAAGTCCTGCACAAAGACACAGATATATTCTACATTATTTACAATTAAATAATGCAGCTCAGGAGGTAGACCAAGTTGTCTACTACTTTGAAAGGATGCTGGTGTGTTGTCTGCCCCAGACAATTAATTCTGCTGTAGATAGAGTCCTTGGGCAAGACACATCAGTTATTTGGCCTAGGTATGAATTGGAATTGGAATTGATTGGGTGGTTGAAAAAAAAAGAAAAAAAAGCTGTTGGCGCAGTATGGCTGTCACGTCTCTGCCAATCCTCCCAGGGCAACTATGGCCACAATAATTTCATTTAAATTATGATATTATTATTGTTAACAGGGTTTATACAGGTGTTTGAAATTCTTGAAAATGCTTGAATTTCAATGTTGTGTTTTTGTGAATTTTTAACAAATTGCTTAAAATACTTCAATTTCTTACAATGTACAGTATATCACCACATATGAATAACACCTAAAAGTTTGCACCTACAACAAACATTGATTATTCCATTTTTTTATAAGATTCACAAACATTTTTTCCCGCAATTTATTTCACTTTTGCCTATACTTATAAATATTTTGTAACATTCTTCAATCGCCAATGGTCCAGTTGTATGACACTTGAAAACATTTGAAAATATGACCTGAAAGTGCTTGAATTTGATCTTCAAATAGATGTACTAACCCCATATTAAAAAGAAGAGCAAGAAAGTGTAACCTTGTGGGGGGACATGTTGCAATCTTGAGGTGTTGCCCTGAATATAGACATAGGATTTACAGAAACATTTTAACACACGCTGTATCTTCTCTCTTGGGGGAAAGGCGAGGTCAGTGAGTCTCGCTGGCCATCAATCCGCTGTCCGGGCTCCCCTGCACCGTCCAGACAGCCCCCGACGGAGCCAGCACATGATGAATTGTGGGACTCTGGTGGCGTAACCCCTCCTCCTCCAGCCCCTCACTCATTCTGCCTCCTGTTGTGCTTTACTTCGGGTTCAAGATCCAGAGAGACCCAGGGAAGGACCACCAAAGAGTCAAAAGCATGTCCCCCACAACTGAAAACTATGAACTTAAAACTTCTTTTTTTTTTAAGTTTTGGCATTAGTACATTTTATCAGGACAAAGCATTTATTGAATTATTGCAGTGAAATGTGATATACTTTTTTTCTCCTATAAAAGCAGACCGTATGTCCCTAAATCCACAAGCTAATTCTCAACAGAACAACTAATCCTTAAAACGCTTTTAATACTTTACAAAGTCCTCCATTTGTTATCAATTATTTTATGTATTCATTCACTTGTCTTCATCTTTCACGTTCACGGCTGAGAGAATTATTTTTATTATACCAGATTAAACTTCAAAGAAGACTTGGATGTGATAAAAATCTTTTGACTTCTTTTCAACGCTACTAAGGAAACCGGATTTACTTTAACTCTCTCGTGAAGTGAGATGAATTGATATTACAGATTTTTTCCAAAGGCAGTTTGGGGTTCAGGTGAGTCCATTTTTCAAGATTTCAAAAGGTCTTTAAATTATTGTTTATTTTGACAATGTGAGAATCAAATTTGCATGTATAAGCATTTCTATGACTGTGTATTAAGTATTATTGTACTTTAGGCTTTTTATTTATTTACTCATTCAATCTATAATCCATTATGGACAGCTAGAACCAGTTTGCATATAAAGTCATCATTGTATATACAACACAACTGCAAAGATCAGATAGAAGCTTAGTCAAACCTGGGGCCTTCTTGCTGTGAGGCGACAGTGCTAACCACTGCACCTCTGCATCACTGTTTTGCTTATCATAGCCATAAGATCATTTAGGCATAGTTTACACAAGTCTATCATATATACAACTATGATTTAAAGTATAAACACAAAGATGCACACAGACACACAAAGACACACACATTCTCGACAACTATAGGCCCATTCTGCCCCTGACATCACTCACTCTATAGTAACCCAAATTTTGTTGCTCATATTTTTAGAAGGGAAAGATTAAAAAATGACCAAGTAAGCTTTACAGTAGCCTACTTATGTGAAAAAAATTGAAAAAATGGAGGGCAAGCAGAGGGAAGAGTTGTGAGCCGGATTCAAACTCACAATGCCAGGGCGAGCATTTCAAGCTCTGAATATCGGCTGTTACTCTACCGACTTAGCTAAAGTTAACACAATAATTGTTTTTTTATGTTAAAGATGTAAAAGTTTCAACTTCTGAAACCACATGTGCTCATTTTGTTAGGATGCAGCAGAAACCTGGTTCATTTTGGGGAGAGCAGCAGACCTATTTTATTTTTAACTTGGTCAACATACAGCCCGGGGATGAAAGCCTATAAGCCCCAGTCTCTCCTCCCAGTGTAACAGCAGGACAAACAGCTCTTTCTCATGTGAGCTGCACCATACATTACTCAAATGTATTTTTGGCTGCTCCTGGACCAAAACTGGAAACATTTTTGCACTAATTATCTTCAGCAATGAGACATACTTTATCATGGGGTGACTTACTCTACAATTAGATTAAATAATCCACTTGCTTCATAATTACATTGATTAGAGCTGGTAATGGAGAGTGTTCATTTTGTAGCTGGCTTGAAGTCAGTCACGAAACCGTAACTCTGAGTGTTCATATTTAGTAAGCTGTACAAAAAGAAATAGTCACATGGTCTTGTTGCATCTGTATGATTGGATGCTTTACACCAAGGGGGCAATTTTGACAAAATGTACGTAGATGTAAATGAACTAAATGTGCTGTAAAAGTTGGACAGCAGCCCACAGTACATAGGGCGTTGTGAGGAATAAGTTGTGGATAAAGAAATTAATGTTGTCATGTATCATGTTATCATATATGTAACACATGCCCTACATTCAAATAATCTGAAGACACCACCAAATATAATAATAGACTAAACAACAGATGCATTACACACAATACAGATCTTAAATCACACAATTTTGGCCAATTTATGGGGAAGTAAACACATGAAATTATCAGTGCTAACTTTAAAAAGAGCATGCATTCATAAACACTATTGACTGTATCTTTGACAGATCTGTACCTGTGACATTGAAGTGAAATGAAAGACAGTCTTGTCTAACAACTCTTTGGTATATCCGGGAGCTGTCAAGTGTGTCACTTACTGAGAGCAGGACAGTTGATTTTATTCATCAGTTTTTTTCTTGTTATGGGTTGTGGATAGCTAGAACTATCCCAGCAACATGGACATTAAGTGTGAACAATGAAAAGTTACTTGCAGAGCTTACAGAGACACAAAAAGGCAAAAACTCCATTCACTAGTAGCACCCAATTATGCACGTCAATGTCAAAGAAGGGAGAAGAAGCCAAAGTATGTGGAGAGAACCCACACATACACAACAAGGACATCCACACTTTACTCCTTTACTACTTAGAGAGTTGGCTGAGTGACTTTTGAAATAAATCGCAAAAAATACAGCCTAGAACTAGACAACCAACATCGGCTGAAACTTAGTCTAGTCTAGTCTACCATCTCATCACACACAGTTTAGCATCCAGAAGTTCATCCCAAAGCCTGGTTTCTCTCAACCCAGCTCTGTACAGGTGACAGACAATCTCACCTTCACAAATCCCTCTGCAGAAGGCCGCTCACTGGAATACAGACTGTTAACAAGAGGACTGTGTGTGTGAACTCACCCCAAACAGAGCACGTAGCGAATAATTCAACATGAACCGCTAACAGATGGGGAACAATATAATCTTCATATGGATCCGATTTGGAAACAAACCCAACATTTTGGCACATCCTGTTTAATGCAGCGCTTGACTTGTGCCTGAAATGTATGCAACAGTGACAGTGAAAACTGGATCAACAGAGTGAAAAATTGTCTTTCAAGGATATTAATATTGTATTAAACAACTATAACAAGATATTGATGTGTCTATTAACCATTACTGTCTTTGGCCACTGTTCTGTTCTAATCAAGTTTCGAAATGAAAAATAAAGGTGAAATAGGTGACTATGAATATGGTGTAATTGTTAAGTATTTTCAGAAAATGCTAATTTACTTGGAACACCAACTTTACATTTACTTTTAATTTTATATTTGTAGAGTTGATATAGTTCTCAAATGTATAGGCTGTTGATATCAAATGAATGTGGTCTAACACCTTAAGAATCTTGTGTCAATTATAGAACTTGGTAACTATTGCCTTCTGTTTTCTACACCACTGAAGACAGATGTCCAAGCATGAACATAGTTAAAAAAACATACTCTTCATCATAAAACTGGCAAACTATACAGCCTTTAACACTCCCCACGTCAGCCTCTGCCTTCAACACCATACATTCAAATAAAGACGAGAAGCCATAAAAATAATCCTTTGGAAATGTACAAGTGAGAGACATAGAGTGTGATCATGGTCCATAAAGTGCACAGGCAGTAAAAGGCACTCAGAGCAGGCATTTACCACAAAGGAATTCTGGTATCACTGGGAGGACATTCAATAAATCAGAGTTCACACTGGGACCGACCCCCATAAGAGCAGGTTTGCAAACAGAGGCCAACTGAGGACAACTGAAAAAGGACAGGACAACTGAAAAATAGTCCTAGAAATCAAACAAAAAAAGGTTACAAAAGAGAACATTTCCAGTGAGCAAAAGTCCTATGGGTAAAAATGCTATGCTGATGCCATTGAAGTAGGGGTGGGACAAAATATCAATGTTCTGATATATTGTCATCAAATCTGGCAGTACATGTATACAATATTTAGTTATGTTATTTTGTAGTACACTTGTCTGTGAGATACAGCTTAGGTATTCACAGTTGTAATTATTAAATTAATGGTATTTCATATAAAAGATTATCCTATCGTTAGATTACAGTATAAAAACTGATTGGTTCCTTTAAAACAGCTAATATTGTAGGTGACCCTGTATCAAGTATTATATTGAATCGTGAGCTACCTGCAATTTCAGTATAATAGAATAGCCAGAATGGCTCGATGTTATAAAAAGTCTAACAGACTCAAACAACGCTACAATCAAGATCTGACAGTCATCTCTGACTGCACAAGCTGGCAAACCTTGACAGCCTTTAGCAACGAAAGACCACTTATTTATTACAGGGTCAACATTATAAAATGGCCAACAAGAGTATTTTTCTTGAATCTCGCCACTTGAACGGCACACCAATCAAAATGTTCCCAAGCAAAATAGTGCTGTACTCTCTCTCTCAGAAAGCTGCATGCTGGGAGTCTGTGATGTGGTTTTGGAAGTCCAGTAGTAGCATCTCTGGCATCTGTAACAGTGGTGGACAAGAGAGACTTCAAAGAGGATCGGATAAAGTGCTCTGAGAGGGCTGTGTGAGAGCTCGGGACCCACGGCCTCCATGTCCCGGGCAGACCCAGATGTTCCGACCAGACCCCAGCGACTTCTGAACTCTGTGGGGTTTTAAAATGGAAGCTCTCAACCATGATCCGGAGCTTTTTATACCAAGAATGGATTGCAATGACATGATGGAAAATCTTTGACGTCATAGTTGTAAGAAGGCAATGTGTCCAGGTGCAGGAGCTGTGCAGCCACAAACATCTGAGGGTAGCAGAGAATGGAAACCGTCCAATAGTCAAATCACAAATCTGTCATTGGTCAAGTCTGCCGTAGCTTCACAAGTTGTGTCTTATTGCAAAAAAAGCCACAGTTTCTGAAGTATAAAAGTAGGTTTGGAAGTAACTGTATCCTGTCCAGTTTAAGGTCTACTTTGTACTTAGTTTCTTCTACGATTGAAAGGATGCAGAAGCAGGTTTACTGTGTTGACACTTACGTGATAGCATTTTGTGGCAAAAAGAAATATGTAATATATAAATATGTAGGCTCTTTTGTTATGATGTCTGATTATTGTGACAAGAGTTGTATATTGACTGTACACTTTGTGAGTGACTTGCTGTAAGCCCTCTACCACTACAACAATAAAATATTGTTGTGCTCCATTTCAGAGAATTTTGGAAGTCTTGTGGGATACAAGTCAGTATTAGCCTCTTTTAGTTGGAGGTCAAAAGTCAGGTCCAGTATGTGGTCCGGAGAGAACCACAGTGAGAGAGCGCAGTGAGTTATAGCTCAGGTTTCCTTTCCTGGCTCCACATGCAGCTTGGCCCGCACACAATGTGTTAAGTGACCTCTAAGGGGTGGCCCTGTCACCCTGAAGACTAGATGTACAATACACACACACAGAGTTAAATATTACATGGAGAAACATGACTGCCTCTCAGGGCTGGACAATAAACTGTCTTAAAATGTCCATATACAGTGACACCGCTGTATTAATGTTTTATAGTACAAACTTGACTTTATCAATTATTTGTTTCTTAATACTGACCCTTTTTGTATATTGGCTGGTATATATTAATTTGTAGCTTTTTCTTTTTTACTTGTTTGCCAAGACAACTCTAAAAGACCTAAACTCTATTTTGACCACAGCTATAATACATTGTTCCTCTTTTTATTCCAACAATATTAAGTCATATCACTTTATAAATCATACTGCAATAACTTGAAAAATGTTTTGGCCATAATTTTGCACCTAAACACTTCAACCATTAGGACTGCAGCACCTCCTGTCTCTCTTCCCGTCTCTGTGCTGATTGCTCTCCATCAGCGCTCATTAAAATTCCTGAGGGAGCCGTGTGATAAATATTTATCCGTTTGAGGACACACTCCAAACACTCTCGAGGAGCGGGATCTGTGCCGATAGTGTCAAGTGCCCAGAGGCTCAGGCAGAGAGCTGTGTACATGAGAGGCAGTTAGTGTCAAGATAGCAGTCAATTTATGAAGCTTAACTGATCCCATATTTTGTTTCAGAGCGCATTGTGTGTCTGAAATAAGAATTATTCATTCATAACACAATCATTTCAATTATTTGCAAGTGCTATAAATGTTTTAGGCAAGTTTTTAAAAATGCAGTAGCAAAGCTTATAAACTGTGAATGCAAACTTGAATTTGTGATGTATTACAAAAAGCCAAATGAGCATGAAATTATTATTTTTGTGTGAATCTGGATCATCTTTTTTAAATGTATTAGAAGATAACGCTATTGCTTGGGCTTCAAGTTAGAAACAATCTTCAAATGGTTAAGCCCTACAAACCTAATCTCAACATCACTGAGGCTAGGTTAAGCATAAAGAGACAGGAAGATGTGAGCAATGTACCACTGATGAAATGGGAGTAGGAACATTTGAAGGCAAAGTGTATCCACATGACTGGATCCCTTAAACCAGTTAAAAATAATTAGCATATTTTTATCACAACAATCAACACACATCACACATCATCAACACTTTTTCACACCAACTCAATCTTAACCTACTCAACATTTGCACTTTGCTGTATAAACAAACAAACTTTAACAGTAGAACCAAAAATAACTTTAATATAAATTAACATTTTCCTGCTAGTATAGAGCTTAAGGAAATGAGCAGTACTGTATGTCACGTTTGCACATCTGGACACAAAGGCAGAGATTTAACCACAGTAAGGCTGGACTCGTCACTACTGTTCCACCTCCTCTCTCTCTCTTCTCCCCAACCGACCCTCTCAGGATTGTATTATTGCTGCGGACGGGAAACAGATCATAATTCGTGCAGTCAGCAGAAAACCATGGAGTCAAAGTGAGAGGCTGTGGAGGGAGGGGACATGTGTTGGTGGTGGGAGTAGTTGGGGGGTTCAGGTGACTGTTCATTTTTACTGAGGTCAGACTAAAAACAACTAAATGTGTGTTTATTCAGTTTGTGTCTTTGTATAAGATGACTGGACTGGAGTAGCAGGGTTCATGAGCCCCAAAGTGTGTAGGGAATGTTAGTATTTTGATACACTGTTGAAACTATGATACTTTAAAAGACTAAACAAGAGAAAACTGAAATAAATCACTACTAAGATGAGTGAGAATGCCAAACCAAATCAAACAAATGCACTTTCATGCATTATTCTTATTTAATGTTAATTTTCCGTACACTCATAAAGGGCATAAAGGTTTTATGATATAATTTGAAGATCCAGTATAATTTTTTGGGGAACTACCTGTATTTGACAGTATATTTTCTTTTGTTTGGACCTGTGTAATAATGTGCTAATCACACCAAAGAGGGAAAAGCCAGTACCAGAGTGGTATCTAAACATTCTGTTTCTGTTTTAGTCCTGCTTTGGTTATGTGCTTGAAGAAGATGTGATAACTACAACTTTAGTATTAGTTTACAGTTAGTGATTGTTTAGACATGGGTTAGTTTTTGGTTAATACTGATGAAAAACCTGTTTGTGGATTGTGTAGACATGGATATACATTGCTAATACTGGAAGAACACCTTTATCTTCTTGTAAGACTAACAAAAATTTGAAAAGTCTCTCCAAAGCAGAAAAAGCAAGATTAACAAAACTATTTCTACAACTTTTTTAATGTTTAAAAATGGAGTGTACAGTAGAGTACACCAGTTTGCAGAGGTGATCGATTGTATCTCATCTTACTCTGGCTCACTTCTCTCCCGTATAGGGTTAGCTGAGGTGGTTCCAAACAGGCCCACGACTGACACACTATTTATTAGTCTGCTGGAGTCTATGGTGTGTCTCTTTCTCCTTGTCTCATCTCTGCACTGCTCTGTCTCTACACACTGTAATATTCTGTAAAAATATGGTATATCAGAAAGTTTGAGATACCTCTTTTCTGTACAAGGATGCTCATATTGCTGACTAGACTACTTCAGATAGACATTACTTAAACCTCAATGATAAGCTGCAAGTTCAGTTTCCACTTATTTCTTGTATTCTTGTAAATATATTTTAACAATATATATTATACCATTTCAAAAGCTGACTTCTTGTTTAACATGATTCATTTATAAATAGCCTAAGGACAATTCAGGAAAATTAGCAAATTAATTGATAAACAAAATTGAGGCTGCCAAAAAGCAAATGCCTATTTTTCTTGTCACTTAGCGTTGTCTATTAGCCTGGTGCCATTGAAGTACAAGGCAGAAGACTGCGAAGCTTGGATGAGACAGGCCGTGGGTACAGCCTTCTATAAGCTAACATCTCCTCCGCAGCACAGTTTCCTCTGAGAGCAACATTCCTGTTGTTATCAGCCCCAATAATCTGCCGTTCTCATCGTGCCCAAACAGGGAGAGCCAAAAGTCACTCCTTCACTTGCTCGCTCCTACACCAATCCACTCTTTCTCCTGTCTGTAGAAGAGAGATAGAGGCGATAAGGCCTCGAGAAAAACAGGCTGCAGCTGAGACTGGGCTGAGACACACTGAGCATGCTCCAAAACACGGCAGCACCATATATCTTAACACGTTTCTCATTCTGGCTCAGACCAGAACATACTACATTACAGCTGTCACAATTTTAATTCAATACAATAAATATGTTCTTAACAAAACCAATAAAACAGAGTTAATAGCAAACAGAGTTTTAAAGCACGGATTGAAAAACCCATTGCAAATATGATCCATTACTATGAACTGAACATGATTATTTTTACTCACTGGAGCAGTTGTAATTACTGGTGATAATGGTGAGTAGGAAAAGGGGTAGGAAGACGAGATGCTGTGTCCTACAAGACAGCACAACCCCCAAATAAAAATCCTAAATGATGTAAAGTTCATATTATGAATTTACAAGCAACGAGTAACCTCTACGGCTTTGGTGAAAACAGAAGAGAATAATGGGACAGAGCAGCCTCAGGGTTACGGGAATGTGGGGGCTCGTGAGTTCAACAACCTTGTGGAAAAGTGACATATGAGTGTGTGAATACTAGGGCAAGAGCAGGGCTAGAATTAATCACCCAATCAAGATAACAAGCCAGGGAAAGACATTAGACAGGTCAGTGTACAATTAACCTCTGGGACTAAACCTTAAACACACTCAGGAACTGGGGAGTGGTGAGAGTCGACTGAAAAGATGGCTGTCAATAGGGCTTCATAAGAAAAACTTTATTTGTGCCACAAAGGGAACAGTGCGGATGTTAGATGAAAAACATATATGAAATAAGTATGTTGGATATTTCAATAGTAATATGACACAATATGAAATTTATAGTATCCTATTTGACATGGTAGTAACGTCAACAAAACTAAATTTAAAGATTTGAACTTGCTAGTATAAATATTAAAACTTAAAGGCTAAACCTGGCTTAACCTGAAGACCAAACTTAATCAAGACAAATTACATTTTTGACTAGGACATAATTTTATTGAACTTAACAATTACCAGTATAACAATTCTTGGTAACACTTTAGAATACGGCCTGCATTGTCCTAGGTACTTATTAGGTACATACAGA
>JAVQKG010304378.1:0-11671 GCA_036025885.1 Hypseleotris bucephala
ATGCCTTTTGGAGATTTTTCCATCTTTCCTTGGCTTCTTTATGCACATTAATACAATTTTTTTTTTTACCTGGGGTGCCCAAACTTTTGATCCCCACTGTACAGACAACCTACTTTACATCAGAATCATATAGTCAATTTCTTTCTTTTACGAAAGTTATGCACTACATCAATCAAAACTAAGAAATCAATACCAGATTTTTAACTCATCAACTTTTACAGTGCTTCTCCTTTTGAAAAGCCTCATCTAAAAGTGAATTAGATGCTGTGTGTTCGTGTGCATCCGGGTGGGTGGGTGTAGTGACCAAAGTCAAAGGTGGCTCCCTGGAAATAAGGGTTACAGCGCAGGCCAGTAAAAACACAGGGTGGCCGCTCACTGTAGGCAGACTAAACATGCACTGGGGCTACATCCTGAGAGCTGCTCTGGTGAGTGGGAGGTACTGTCACAAAAGGTCCCACAAAGAATAATTTTGTAGAGTTAAAAAGTTGGAGTCAATGTACAGTAATGCATTGTTGTAGGTTGAATGGAGCTTCTTTCACCTCCTCTTGGTTGCTCACCTAGCATAGCAACAAGTGTCTCTGTAAGAAACGCTAATTGACTTCCAACAGAGAGCTGAGTGGAACAGAATGATGTAAAACTGATGCAGACCTGGTGTTTTTGAGGTTGAATTTGTGTTACCACTTACCATTAGGTTAAAGTCTACCCTTTGCATTTTTGCCATGTTTTGGGACAGTGCTCTCTCCAAAATTTTAGTGGAGCTCTGTAAAAGGAAAAATGCAATCTAAACTGGAAAAAAGGTATTTTACCCTTTGAAGAAATTAAGGGTTGTTAATCCCATGTTGTACATTTGACACATGCAATAATCATGCTGTACAGTGGACAATGTAATTTATAAGGTTGGACATTTTATGCGCTGTTTTATTTGTTAGCTACCCTTTTGTCTGTGTATTTTCCTTAACAAGCAGCTTATAGGATATCAGCTTGCTCCTCTGACTTGCATATAGTGATAGACGACAAGACTGAGAGGCGCTTAGGGTTTGGGCAGTTTGTCCTGTTAAGAGCTGATCCAACATCTAATATTTTTAAAATAAATGTTACAACTTAATTAACATTTAAAGTTTAAGTCCAGATAAGTGTTGCTGTAAGTGATGTTTGTTTATACCCTTGTAAAAGTTGTTCGTCTCTTGTTCGAGGGCTGCTCTGGTGGGTGGTGCTGTCACATCTACATTACACTGCGGAGAAGAAGAAATCAAACGCTCATTAATATTTATTCCAACTTGTCATGACTTTTTGACTCTTGATCAGAATCTGTGAACTCTATTTCAGGGATTTTCATCAGATTTTAAACACAACAGGCTTCAATAGTATTTCACCGTCATGTGAAATCTTCATTAGAGACTACTGGGAATATCTTGCTGTTTTATTACATTATTTTAAATTTATTAGTGTTTTGTTACAATATCAGATTCAGGGGAAAGTTTTGTTTGAATTGCGAATTCTCTAGTCTACTTGTCCTCCCTGTGTTAGTGTGGGTTCTCTCTGCCTTATCCCACCGTCGAAAGAAATGTGTTTGAAGAATTGGTGAATCTAATTTGCCCCTAGTGAATGAATATGTCAATGTATGTCTCTGTGCCAGCCCGACCATTACCGACCATTGTTCTGGGTGAACCCCGCCTAAGGCCCATAGTTGCAAGCATAGGCTCCTAATGGGAATATGTGAAGGCATCCCCAGTGTTTCCCTACCATTATATAAGGGGGGCGCCCCACCTTCCAATGGCAAAAATCAGAGTGCATTATTGAATTTTCTGTATAACAATCAAATTCAATGTTAAAATTTTGAACAACGACCCCCCACCCCCCTAGACTAAAAACCTAGGGGAAACACTTCATCCCTGTTTTGTACAGCAGTCTCTTGATATGATGCAGTGTATCGATTGAGCAAAGGAAATGTCATTTGTCTCATGGTAATCTGGATCATCAATATTAAACAGAAATCCTATAATAAGGGGCAGGAGGTACAACACCGCTATTGACTTAGCTGCAATGAAAAATAAGTGCTTCTATATCAAGTCATTTTAAGTCAACATTCGAGAAGAAGAAATATGTTTATGTATTTTGAATTATTAGATACACCAGTTGGTGACTTTATTATGTATGACCTATTTATCCAATTACCTAATATTGCTAGAAACCAATGGATTTAGTCATATCCATATAACCAAGTTAAATCTGCTGAAGAAGAATAAGAAAAGTGATTTAAGTGACTTAACTTAACTATAACCTGGTTATTAAATTTTCACGTACAAAAAACTCCCAAAACAATTACCAATATCCAGTCAGTGACAATTCTTTGTGCAGATATGCCTTGTTGATGCCAGATGTTAGAGACTGGTTTGAGACAAAGGAAATGTACCATTAGCCCTGATACCCACTTGTTACTTCAAGATCTTAAGACTGAATGCACAAAACATGAAGCAGCATCAGGGGACCACACCAATTGCTACTGTATTAGGTACAAGGTCTTCCAAATAAAGTGGCCAGCGCGTATTATTTAAGGCTTACAATAAAATATACTAGTTACTTGTCTATACCTGTATATAAGTTGTTGGTCAGTCTCTTTCAAAAACCTCCCATGAAACTGTTTTGACTGCGTTTTTAAAAATAGTACATTTCTTATATCCATTTACCACAAGTGTTTTGGTCTATGGCTGACGTGGTTTCGCCCGACCTCCGTCTGACCCGAGCCATGCCTCGATCAACACCTGGGCGCCTGGTAAGGACTTCAGCCTCTCCTCCTCCTCCTCGTCTGCCCCACACAGGAACCACGGGCCGGTCCAAAACTACACTCACATCTGTGGGATCAGAGAGAGCGAAGACTCCCAGCACTGGGACAACACAGGAAGCGGAGAAACGATTGTAGCCTGTCCCGTGTTTGAAGTATTTATGGGGCTTTTGAGCGAAGTGTAAACCGTCCTTCTCTCTGGCATCGGGGTCAGCTCAGGTAGAAGTTATTCTGCAGTCAGGCCTTTTGTAAGTATGGTAAGTATGGTATGGTAAACAACCTATTGTTAGGCACAGGGAACAAAACATTGACAAAAGTAAGGGAGGATTTTATGTTGACTTTTTCAAGGACCTTAACATTTAATCCTGGAAATTAACAACTTTAAAGTTATTTTTTATGGCATCATTTTAGTTTTAGGCATTTAAAATAATGATGCAAGCTTCATAAAACTAAAATCACTCTCCTGGACACATTTTAGTCCAAACCCAGTAGTTGAGAATCTGATCGGATTCTATGCCATGTGTTTACATAGGGACACTGTATTTCACATAACAAAAATGCAAACTTTTGAACCAACTAGTAAGTACTTTTGTTTTGTCATCATGACACCCTTTGCAACTTTTTTCTTTTTATAAAAATAACATGGTCATTGTTAGCCAATGTTTGTAATGTATTGTAATCAGACCTGACCTGACTGGGTGTCACTTGTAAAAAGACAAACATTTACTTAACCAAAAAGCCAAAATTTGTATATTACTTTGTACAGTACATAAACAAAATTGTATCTTCAACGTATAGAACTTAGCTGCATCAAAGCTTCAGAGAATGTAGACAATTTCATAAACACAAAAACACAACTGCATTTACACAAGCCCCAACACAGACACACAAACCGTCTCACACACACACGCGCTGTATTGGGTTTTCTTCAGGAGAAAGTGTGGCTCCTCCAAAGCTCTGGTCAGATGAAAGGCAAAGAGCTGTATCGATCGGCCCAGAGCGGGGTGCTGTGGTGGGGGTGGGCTTGTAGTTGTCTCCCTGATGCAGCTACAGGCCAGAGGGGCATGTGGGGGGGGGTGAGAGGGGGATGAGAGAGGGGCGGGGGGTGTCACTGTGGCCCGTGCCTCAGTCCTAACCTCTGTGGCCCCTATGTGGAAAATATACACCACCATCCACATAACACCAGCAGCAGCAGTGCTCATAGTAAGAGCTGTCAGGGACTAAATTACCCAAGTCAAAGATCATTTACAGTGTCCTACTCAGCAGCATTTTTATAATATTCACAAGGTTAAATGATTTTTACTACATTTAGTCTCCCTATTTATGGATTCATTTAAAAGAAATGTTCCCATGATGATTTCTATGTGATTTCTTGTATTTAAAAAATTGCCTACCAAAAGATGTCGGTAAATATCGGTATTGGAATTGATATCGGCCAAACTGGTAATTGAAATATTAGAATCACTGCATCCCTTGTAAATAGAGAACTAGACTCAAAATTTACCATGTATCAGCTTTGAGTGTTCAGTATCTCTTCCTTGTCGTTACCACTTGTAAACATACATACAAGTAGTACAGTCTTGTTAACATTACAAAGCAGTCTATTAGTTAAATCTATATTTCTTTGGCTACATAAGAAATCCAAACACCCAAGTTGCCTCTGTTTTATGTAAAGCACAAAATCAAAGCATGTGTCCTTTCTAGATTCAGGTTGCCCCTGTCCCGAGTTGGAAGGCTGGTGGTACTTGAGTTAAGCTACAACATTAGCTCTGTTGAAAGAGGGAGTTAGCACAAATGCCCCTGAGTCGTTTTAGGTTTCCACACCGACATGGGTCCACTTTTTTTAAACAATTATAGCCTCATGGAGAAAAGGTTAGCAGATTTTTGTGTTCACATGCCTCTCCCTGGTATTTCAATTAGATTTCCAATGTGTATATTTGATTAGAACTATTTTCCATTAAACAAAAACCAAAGTGGACTTCAACTCAACTCACAAAAATGCAAAGCGACTGTGGGCCTTAGGTAGTACCCTCTGGACAATGGCCAGTTAGTTGCTGGGAAGACCGAATCAATCGCAAGAGAAAATGAAGATTAATCATGTTATATAATTCATGCATGCCTTTTAACAGTGAGATGGAGAGATCCCAAATTAACATGCGGAGGACATGCAGACTTGACCCAGAGATATTGTCAGCCAGCTTTAGGATCTAACTCAGATATGTGCTGTGGACCTCTTGGCTAGGTCACCCATGAAAAATAGATTTTGATTTGAAAAAGAGGTAAAAACTCCTTTAGAAGACTTGAACACGACCACTAACATGAAATAAATAAAAAGGTCAGGTGATATACATGCACTTAAGTTGAATTGTAACAAACATAGATGCACAAAGTTATGTCTAAAATACCAGAAACAAAAGCACATTTTAAAACTAGCTGACTCTGACATCCTGAAAAGTTTGTAGCATTTAACTAAGAGTGGATCTCCTCAGGCGTTAGATAGTATTGCCATGGGCTCACGCTAAATGAAACACAGTTTGTAGACGGCCTGTTTAAATGTATAAAAGTGAAAGAAGTGACAGATCATTATTTTATAGTGTCTCAAAATCGTGATCAGTTTGGGCTGGTGCAGTGAACTCACCTCTCCACCTCTACAACAGAGTGTTTGGCCATTGTTTGGATAGCTTGGAATATAGGCAAGTTTATGCATTGTTTCATGTTAGTGGTGGAGCAGATGGGGTTCTATGGTGGTAGATACTGTTACTAAAGCACAATTTCCACACTACAAGATTACAAGATTTAAAAAAGGAATTAGGATTAGTATTTCAGTTTTTTAACACAAATGTATCTGCCTTCTGGTGTGTAGCAATTTACAGATTGATTTGGTATACTTTTTCTCTTCTTGATGTAACCCTGTCCATTTGTCAGTGCTTGGGACTGGCACAATGAGTGGCTTGTGACTTCCTGTGATTGAATTTCACACATTAGAAATTGTATTAACCCATATTAACTAAGTATGACAAAGCTATCATGATCATTTATTTCATTCATTAGCGATAGGCCATAAAGAAGGTATGTCTGCCAGCAAGTTTGGTCAAATGCTATTAAAAAAAGTTAATGTTTTACACTTGACTAAAAATAGATAAATCATTTGGCTGCCTTGTGCATGCACCCCCTCAGTGCCTGCTCTCCCTGTGAGCTGACCCGATCATATGTGTTGGGATGGGCGTGCCCTGCCCCCGGGGACAGATCGGCCCGGGCGGCTTGCTAATTGAAATGTGTTGGCGACTCATCGACGTCCCGGCTCCAGTTTCAGGCCTATTTCAGACCGCACTGCTGATTGCTGGTTTCACATCACACAGAGGAAAAAAATCAATAGTTCGCCTGGAGGAGGAGTAGGGCTGTGTCTTTGTAAAGCAGACAGTATTATGCTTAGCAGCGGATAGTTTGATATTTAATGTTTGTCGTTTTAGTCTCTGTAAATTGGTCCAAACTTTAGGAGATTTCTGAATGCAAAAATGGAACAAACGAACTAATTTTTCACCCCCTTCCTTCAAACTTCTCGTTTCTTTTGAGTATGTTGAACAGAGAGCGACCTCTGAACCCTGGGATGCAGCAAAGGGGCCTTATTATTATCGAAAAGTGCTTCTTAGTGACTTTTATTGCAGTGCTTGAAGTGAATTTTAGCAATGTTATTAAATTTTTTCTTGAAACAAACAATAGTGAGGGTAAGTAAAAATTAGTTTAGGAATTTTAGCTCTACTAAATCATCTATACAGGAAGTCTTTTTGTGTCTTACTTTATTATCAAGTAGCATATAGTTATTATAATCTTTTTCTGAAGGTAGTAACCAAAGCGATGGACCATATTGGAATGGTGTAATTGATCAGTGAACACAAAAGTGGACTTGCCGAATAAACCAACAAACAACTTTTTCACAAAAAGTGTAAAAAGACTTTGTTGGTTGGCTTACTGCTATTGCTGATGGAGCACAAGTGGGACACAAGGCTCCCTGGGATGAATATTACAAAAAAGTGCATAGATTTCGCCTTTGTCACTTACTAGCAAACTATTATGTTGATTGCTAATAGATTACTTACCACTCTAAAAAAATATCAATCATTTCATATTCACCCATGACTTAAATAAGTTTGAAAACCTTTGACAAAATATAAAACAATAGACTATGTAATTTACTATGCTTCTTTTGTACTAAAATATTTCAACAAAAGTAGCATTAGTGTGGACGCAGCCGTAATCTTCCCTTAAATGACTGAAGACATTTTGAGTATAACAAAAAAGACACGTGTCCCGAATCACTTCCTTCTGTTTGTATCCATTGTTTTTTAAAACACAAGTCAGATCTGGTAACGGCTAATGCGGCTCATACTATCTGGGCTTTGGCTGTTGGCGCTGGAGCTTTCAAACACACACTGAGGCCTTTGAAAAATGGATAGCGGAAGAGATAAGAAATAATTTATGTTCCTATCACTGCCTCGCACAAATATGGAGGGGAATACCGTGCCAATAAACTCCCACAAACTTCGAGCGGCGCACTATCTTACACTGCACGAATTATTAACATTGTTGGGAGGAAGGGAGATGCAGTAGGCAGTGGATTCCTGCTCAATAGACCTGGAGTGTTGCTTGGTCTAACTTTGTCTGAGTTCTTTAGCATCACAGATAACGACTTGAAAAGTTATGTTAGGATACAGTAGAAATTGAAATAAAAATAGAAAGAATTTGGTTGTTTACAAATGTCTTTTAATCATATCTTGTCCACGATATAAAATCTAAATCTAGAAGCCAAGATATATCATTTATTGACCAGTAACAGCCCTGTAGTGTTTTCAATGAAGATGTTGGTGACACCGAGTTAAACCACAAGGGCAACACAAGCCCTTTCATGTCCCAACATCTCAAATAAGTTGGGACATGGGCAACAAAAGCCTGGAAAGAGTTGCATTGGTAATAGATCGGTGGTGTCACAAGTAGATGTAGGTATACTCTAGGGTTAAAAACAACAAAACAATTAAAAGTCAGCTGTTATGTTTAATCATTCTATAATATATCCAGTTTAGATGTGCATTATATTGCAAAATTGTCGTCATCACAAATCTACTGTTGCAATATTCATATCGCAAGAATCGACAATATTTTGCAATAATGACATGGTCTTAAATCTGACGTAGTTTAAAGCATTTTTCCATTGGACCTGCCAAAAAAATGTGTTGAAAGTCTACTATAATGGATTCAATTATATTAGTCCTAATTTATCATTGTTTCCTGTCCTGAAGCATTGAAAATACAGGAACAGTTTCTGCAAAATAGAATTTGCATTAACATATCAATATTGATATTTAACACAGTTATCGAATATCAATATGGTGCAGCCCTAATCCAGATGCGGTATTAATTTTTTATTTAGCCCAAACTGTAAGTGTGTTAGTAGCAGTAGTAGAAACAACGTGTGTGTGTATTGTGTGTCCATGAGTATTGGGGGGGTAGGGGTGGAAGGGGGGGGTGGAGGTCCAGAGGGGAGCGGTGAGGGAGGATATCGGGGTCGGGTGTCCGCTGCCTCTGTCGTCCCGGCGTTGACAGCTACAGACGCTGGTCTAAAACGAGAATCCTCCTGGGCCGCCTGCCTGCCTGCCCATCCAGCAAGAAAATAAATCCCATGTGGAAGAGGCGCTGTGTGTGATCAGAGACAGCCGCCTGACCCCCATCTCCATCGGGGGAGGCCAAGGGCGCCGGCACGACAGCATACCCCCCCACCTCACCCTCTCACTGGATCTAGTGTTACCGCCAAGCCTGCCAAGTCTGAGATTGTGGAACTGCACTGCTGCTGTGTTGGCCAAGCTCCTAACGGACTTTGAGAAGAGATTTTTGGGAGAATATTTTGGACAAGATTTTAGGGGAAGATTTAGCTTAAGACCCAGGTTAAACCGCAGAAATAGCACCAAGGTCTATCTGTGGTTGTGGAGCAATAAACTGTTTAAACAGCTTTGAAACTTGAAACAAATGGGAAATGAGCGAAGTGTTTGGACAGAGATTGCATTGTCTGTAATTTTTTGGCCTATTTGGCTTTATTGATAGGACAGTAGATTGACAGGAAATCAGGAGAAGAGTGGGGAGTGACATCCGGATGGATTCAAACTCTCGACACCGGGGCAAGCTCTGATGGCTTGTATATGGGCTGCACACTCTACCTACTGAGCTAAACAGCGGCCCAAATTAAGTTAATCTTTAAATAACAAGGCCTTCCTAGAAAGCAGAAGCCCACCCCTGGGGCACTGACAGAGGCGTGGCTGCCAGTCTGAGCCTCCGATGACCACCAAAGACACAAAGACAGTATGCGCTTGGGCGGGATTCGAACCGCAACTTGCTGAGCTTCAGGCACTATCACTCTTTTTCTAACTTTTTTGATGAGAAATCATGTTGTCAGATACATGCTGTTACTTTTTAACGAGTTAGGACTACACATTTCAAGAGCCTGGGTGGCTCCAGTTAAATCTAATGATGACACTGTTGCATTCTTCATAGCTTGTATTGTGAATTATCCATCAAGGAAATAGGCTACATCAGGCACTTCTTTTTCTTTTTCTTTAGGCGGCACGGTGGTGCAGTGTCGCCTCACAGCAAGAAGGTCCGGGGTTCGAGTCCCGGACCAGGCACCAGGGCCTTTCTGGGTGGAGTTTGCATGTTTCTCCCTGTGTCTGGGTGGGTTTTCTCCGGGCACTCCGGTTTCCCCCATGAACCCTAAACATGTACATAGGTTAATCCTCCAGCTAAATAAATCCTGACCAAGATCCTGGCTCAAGATCTGGAGATGGGTCCCCTGACAGGTTGCCCCAGCGGCACTGAGGATGGGTCAAATGCAGAGGACAAATTTCCCTACGGGGACAATAAAATGTACCTTAACCTTAACCTTAATACAATAAGAAGTAATCAGAACCATTACACTAATAAACCAATCCAAATGTTATTTACACTGTTGTGCAAATGACTGCTGCTTACTGTTTACTTTGTACTTTCCGTGAGGAGGATGGGGGGAGGGGACTCTGTCATGTCTTTGTTTGTTGGCCCTGTAATCCTGGACCCATACGGTGATCCAGATCCCTCCCAAAAACTAGGTAGATAGACAGTAGTTAAGGGAGAATGTCAAATAAAATGTTACCAAAAATCCCATAAAGCTTTACATTACTGCACGGTAATAATATGGTAATAGCATGGTAATATTATGGTAATATATAGTTAATAACAAGTAATTTCATGTATTTCTTTGATAATTAACTGGAATCAGGGCTGCAAAATTCACATCTGACTGTTCCTACTCTATTTTGTGGAAACATGAACCTCCCCAAGTACCAGGATATCCAAAGGAACATGTTTCATTGTATACTCAAAACAACAACAGTATGCACCTCAGTGGGGATTTGAACTAGCAACCCTCTCATTACAAGGTGAACGCTTACCCAGTACACCACTGTCACTTACATATAAACATGAAACATGTGTCTTTGTATATTCTGGTTTATATTTCCAGATATATATATATATATATATATATATATAAAACACTGGGTAATTCCATAGAAATTGAATTGTAATTACACACAATTACGAGGTTACTAAGTATTTGTTACCACCTTACTACCATGCTATTACCATATTATTATTACTGTGCCGTAATGTAAAGTTTAACCCATTTTTGTATGTTAAAGTAATTTGTGTTTGGGAAGGATGAAGGATATGCTTTAATGAAGTAGTGAGTAGTTGCAGGGATGATGGTGGGAAATTCCTATATGTATAGTGTACTGTTAATCACTCTGAAGATGTAATTACAGCAGTATTCGGGATATGAGGTTTACATGCACTCAAAGAAACCTGGTTACTCATATCCCTGTATACATGAGACAATAGCGTATCCCGGTTATGTGAGGAGAGGGATGGGTGGGTGTACAATGAGCTAAACACTGAGGCCAGTTGCTTACAAACGTGGCTTATTTATCATTTTTCCGACAAAATGGGGACAGAAAATGACAAAACAAGGACGTGATGTCTTTCACTTTTTCACTTTAGTGAAATGTGACTAACACGAAGCATTACGAGTGAGAAAATAGTAGAAAAAAAACGGCGACAGCAGCATCCAAAAGCGGCTCTAGTATCGAGAGAGAAATAGTCTAACAGCGGCAGAGATACAGCCAATAAAACCAACGTTAAGCAGAATAAATCTTCGTATTGGTTAACCGCTGCATAGTTTTGTGAAATACTGCATGGACCCGAGTTTTGAAGCACTTTTACAACTCTCAGCCGCTGTAGAAAAATCGCCGCCACCGCCATCTTTGATTTGGGCCGTCTCTCCGCACATGCGCAGTTCTGTGTCATCACATGTAATGTACCATTGTCGGGTGCGAGAGGGTGTGTGTTTTGCCTAATTTGCTTAAACAACTTGCATGGTGTCACTGGCATAGCATTGTGGCATTGTAGCACAATTTCTTTGTGTATAGTGTAATATTATGGAGATATATTTATAGTAGGCTTTAAATTATGGGGCTGTGGACGGGCTGTGATCATACTGACCTACCTAGTTCTACTTGTGTAATGGTAGTGTCGCCTCAGCCGAGACAGCAGCTTCTTCTTCCGAACCGTAATCCCAATCACTCCCAACATCTAATCACCTCTTGACTGTATCAGTACTGACCTTCCCTGAAAGTTTCACCCAAATCTGTGCAGTAGTTTTTGCGTAATCTTGCTAACAGACACACACACAAACACACAAACAAACACGAGTCGTCACATTATCTTCCTGGCTTTGATAATAACTCACACTAATAAACATTAATAAAGTTCTAGTTAAGCATAAGTAAACAGTTAGTTGGAGGTTTACAC
>JAVQKG010304490.1:0-13773 GCA_036025885.1 Hypseleotris bucephala
CATCTAAATATGTCAATGTACCCACACAAAAACATGAATGTGTGATATCTTTGTAGTTTTCTAGTCTCCTTATCAGCCGATTAACAGTTTGAGTTCTCAAGCAGGTCTACCCAATAAAGTGACTGAGTGTTTAAGGTATAGTGCTTTCATTTTTCTGTGCACCTGAACTTTTCCTCAGTGTCTTTCTAAAAACAGGATGTGCCCTTGGTTTGAGGGAAGTTCCATCATTTTGAGAGAAGCCAAGTTTGTTTGTTGCTCTGGTGAACAGCTGTGGCCTCAATCAGTCATCCTCGCATTCTTCTAACTGGAACAGACACTACACAAGAGACGCAGGTTACTCTACACCCTCCTGTGGGTAAAGCCTATTGTATTTGGACTGTATTTACGTCGTATGGTTTCATTATTCCACTTTTGGATAATGCTGTGATGCCCTGTTCTTTAAGAGAACAATGCAACCTTTTTTGTTACCTTAATTAAACCGCTTCAGATGCAATGGGGACACTAAATAAGTTGTTTTGGAAGCTTGCTAGCATTCTTTTTTACTTCTAACCAAGAAATGTGTATTATACTTAGGACATTTGGGTTGTTTGAACCCTTTGTAATGTTGTAAGAAATATATATATATATTAGGTAATAGATGATAGAAAATCATTTTTACTGCATGAATTATACTATATCGATTTGAAGTGTGTACAAGGCATGGCTCCTCTACTCACCTCTCTTCATTGATTACTATTTATGTTACAATGTGTTGCTTTTTCTCAAACTCCCTCCTCTAGCACTTAGCAGCAGGTTAAATATATGGCCAGAGTTCAGAACACACTCAACTTTCTGAACAAAGTATCCTTTAATGGGACATAAACAGACTTGGGGAAATATCTTAAAAGGTATGCCTTCCTTCCTTTAGCTGCCGTTAGTGACAGTGAGTTGAAAAAAACAGGTCTACCCACAAAGTCTATCTATAATATATCATCAGGGCTGGGGTTATGGATGACAGCCCAAATCAACAAACTGTCAAGGGGATTTTTAAAACTTCGAATCATGGCAATTCAATAAACCACTAGAGCTTGAATTCTCACATTTTTCTAGAACTTATTCTCAGAAAACACAAAATGTCCTGTACCCCAGCCAGTTTGTTTTTATTGTAAATATAGATGACCGGATGTGACACTGTCCTCACCCATGTAACAAACCTCATTATTTGTTAGTTCTCATCAAAACCAAGAAACAGATTTGCATACTTCAGCGGATTTATGTCACCAAAGGGGAAGTCAGTGAATCATTTTTTTCCATTACGTATTTTTGCAATTCCTTAATTTGCTTTTTTGTGTAGATGTAATTTATTTTAAGGCAATTTTAGTATGTAGTATATTTTGTTTGTCTAGTTTATAGAGGAACACAACAGTGGAGTATTCTCACATTATAGTTAAAGTTTGTGGGTAGGTGTACTTGTACTGCTCTAAAACTGCAAAACACCAGATACCACATTGCAACGAGCATCCCACATTTGCACAGGATGGCTGAGCTGACTGACTGTGGCTTTAGTGGCAAATGTGAAACTTGAAGTGCAAATAGGGGAAACAGGAAACAAAAGTTCAAATAAGGTAGAAGGTAGAAACTTAAGTTTAAGGAATGAGGAAGTGATAGTATCAGTAAAAGGGATTTTAGTAACTATGAGAAAAATCTGAACTCGCAAGAATCAAATGCACTCTGAGGTAATAAGGAAACGTAAATCAAATGTTTGTTTTATTTGTATATACAGTATGTGTGCAATAACTTTACATCAATTCACATAAAAATACTCAAAATATAAATAAAAAAAATATACAAATTTTGTTTGGAATATTTTCCAAATATTCCAAACATTTTATATTACATTACATATGAACCCATTGGGCCAAAAAAAATCATTTGAAAATTTAAGACCTTTAAAAGCAAAGAAATTGTGACATTTTAAATCTGATTGTCTGGGAATTCTTTTCTTTCATTCTTTTAATTTCTGATGTTAATGGCTTCCTTCCTGTTGCAGACTGTGACACAGTTACAACTCAGATTATCTCTTGTTTTCATGTTCATGTAGCCACCCTCAGTCATTGTGCATTCAACTTCCTGTTTACATTTCTGCAAAAAAAGGACACATTCTTTTACAGTGTATTGATGCAAAGATGTGCAGAAGGGCGCAACCAAAGCAAATGAACAGGGGCCAAAGAGATGAAGAAGCCATGACTATCCATGACTAAACCAGATCTAAAGGACATTATATAAATTATACATACAAAAATTAGGCTCTAAACCATAACTAAACCGTGTGCAAACTTGGACTGAAGAATCAATCAAAGCAGGGTTAGCAGAAGATAGATTTCAGTCACCACTTTGGCCAATGTTGATTAGAATACTGATATTTTGTAATCATGTTTTTGGTATGTATGGTTCCTTTTTATACAAAGGAAGGAAACTATAAAATGAGCATAAATTCTACAAGTAAATGTTAATTAATTCATAAATATGGTGACAAAATAAGACAAGACTTTTTAAATTTAGATTAGCTTAGTTTTCTTTGCTAGCTTCTCTTTCTAAATATTAACAAATTAGATTATGAAGTTTGCTTTTGCACAAAAAATGGCCATCTTCTGAATTATTGGCCAATATCAAAAACTAAATTGTGATTTACTTTGCTACAACCAATGACACGTTGTTTTTTTGTTCTGTTAGGACTCTCTGACAGGACTAGTTTTAGTAGGAGCACTGATAGCAGGATCACAACGCTCATGTAGTCAAGTATCACTAAATGGCGCATAGATAGCCCACCTGAGCCATCCAGACATGACATTTACACACAAGAGGTGCTCATAGATAAATGCAGGAGGGCACTACAAGGGAGTGAGTGAGTTGGCGACTGGTTTTCAAAGTGTAAAACAAATGCCTTCTCTGTCAGATAGCCTAGTGCCTTGTCAGCTTAAGTGCAAAAGGAATAAAGGGACAAGTTTGAGCCATAGAAAGAATAATAATAAGAATAATTCTCTTAAATACCAGCGAGTTCACGGTCCAATATGTCGATAAAGCTCTCCAGCTCCCTCGTGTCGCCCAGCTTGGCTAAAGACAGAAGACAGAGAGAGAAAAGAAAAGACATTTGAGGAACTTAAGACGACAGAAGTGGAACATTTTTGTGGAGCCAAGTTCAGTGGTATTTCCTCTGGTGCACGTCTAAGTCCCAGAATTACACGTCTGCTTAGGGATCGCAGGAAAACACATTATGTAACTAACTATTTTGTACTGGTTCAGACCTACTGTGTATTATGTCACGCCACGCACCATTTAAGAAAATATTTGTCTTTGAAGTATTTTTTTTTAAACTAAATACTTTTAATAACTAAAATGAACTAAAATGAAATATTATATAAGGTCACAACCGTACCAAAACCAACATTAAACTATGAACAAACTTGGACTAAACACTAATCAAAGACTTGAACTTGAAGACATATTTTCACATGCTTTTATTGTACTATTGCCCTATTTATGTAGTATTTGTTAGCAACACGGGTCTGGGAGTAACACAATTTCAATTAAATGCACTATAGAAGCTACTCTGAAAATAATTCTGACTTTGAATGAGAATCTTAACAGATACAGTTGTATTAAAGGTATAGTCAGTAAGTTTCCTAAAATAAGATGGAGGGAATGGAGGGACTTATTATGGCAGATTACATAACATACAGTGTCAGCTTTTTTTCCCTAACATGTTTTTATTTTAGGAAACTTACAGACTAAACCCAGATCAGATTTAAATGCCTCTTTTCACACACATGAGCCTGAGTGCCTAATAAGACATGGCAGCACAAAGAATCCCTGCTTGAGACTTGGAGAGCGGAGACTTCACACTGACAGGGCCATGGGCTTTTGTTGTGCAAAAACAAAAGGATCTCCCAGCTTCAGTGTAAAGAGGCTTGTGTGTGCGTGATAGTGATCAGAGCAGAGGCGATAGTGATCACTGTAGCACCAGGGCTACGTGGATGGAGATGGCAGATAGACTTAGCCTCCAGTACCTTTTGGTGCCAGCGTTATGCCTGCCGTGTGGAGCTCCTCCTCACTGGTGTTCAAACTGTGTCCCAAAGAAGCCTCACTGCCTGGAGGAACAAGAGAGACAATAATACCCATTCTACAAAAACCAAGGACAGTTCATTAACATCATCAACAAGCCAAAACAAAGTGATTATTATTCAGTATTTAGGGCTGCATGATATTAGAGGAATTCCAAATAACAATGTTGAGTATGGCAATATGATATGATTGGTAATGATGTTTTCTGACATAGTACCGATTAGATTTGAATGCAAGTGGGGGTAGAAATGGCAGACTTTAAATTTACTAGCCAATATTTGGTAGAAATCAAAACCTAAAACTACTAAAGCATCAAACCAGGGCTAATCCAGGACTGGATCTGATAAAAAGGGCTGAATCAAGACTTCCTATTTGATTAGACAATTATTTTGAGCGTGAATTTCAGCCATAAGGAAAACCACAACATTATTGAAAAGCATTAGTTTCTTGCAATATTGACATTGCATTTGAATAATATAGTTTTATATATTGTGCAGCTATTACATTCATAAAAATAAATGAAAGGGGAATCCTGGTTCTTTGGTGCTACTTTCTCCCACATACCTGCTTCTTAGAGTAGTTCCCTAAAAAAAATACCAAACCATTTTAAGTGCCAAAACACTTTCAATAATAACCTTCAATAATAACCACACATGGGAGCATTTTTTTCTTTGAGCTCTAAAAAGCTTTACATATTTAACAAATGGGACCAACCAAAAAGAAAGGAAAAACATTGAATCCATAATTACACTTTATTCTGGTGGTGATCCATTTTGTCATGAGCCAAACAGACACTTTTCTAAGCATTCAGGGATAAGTTTTGTGTCCCACTAATTTAATGCAAATTAAAAATGTCAAGGTGCTGTTGTGTGTGCTGATAAAGGGGCTCAGCCAACACCCATGGGGCTTCAGTGAAACCTCTAAGACTAACAACAAATTATGCACCAAGTAATAGACACTCTTTACACTTTTAATCATACTCAAAACAATAAAATGATAAATAAAACTTACTGCAGTCGGAGTCCTCCACACCGCTGTCGTCCCACTGTACTGAACGGCTCTTCGCCTCATCTAAAACGTACTGGTAGGAATCAGCTTTGTTCAGAGAAGGCGCTTTCAGCTCCTCCACCACATCCTGAAACTCCTGAAGTAAATCATCTAGCTCCAGCTCAAGGTCTGTGGCAAGTAGAGAAATATGTGTGATTAGTTAGCTAAAACATTTGCAATTCTCACACATGATGAGCGATATCAAACTTGAATTGGCTACATACACTGATATAATTACATAAATAACTTGTATTAAATGGCAAAAAAAACTTAAATAGTTAAATGTATCCAGAAATAAAAATGAAATAAGCTTTTTTTTCCCAATATTTGACAATAAATCAAATGAGGAAGTACAGAGCAGCAAAATGTCTTTTCTTTTACAGTAAGCAAAGTTAGTAAAAATAAGAATGAAGAACTATGACCCCAAAATGTTCTTTAGGCTTAAGTAAATAAATTATAATAGGCTAAAATAAATAGCCTACATGCACAACACTTTTAGACTCACCAGAGGCCATGTCTGATGTCAGGTTGGAAAAAGCGGTTCAACAACAGCGAATAAAGTGACTTTTTAAACTGTGTGAAGTAAGTGACGCGCACGTCTGCACGTTTATCCTCTGCTCGGTTCGCGGACTCCAAGCAGCCAATCACGACGCACCAAAACGTCACACACGAGGAAGGACAGGAAAGTTTGAGAAAAGATGAGTCTGGAAAGAACTATTACGTAATCCATCCTCTGCTACTGCACATTTTCCACACTTTCACATCAAGTAAAACATGTGGTGAGTCGCGAGTGTCTAGAAGTATAGGCATTAGTCCTATAGGTTATTTGTTCATCAACGTTTTGACGTTTTGAAGTTACGAGTATCAAACACATTCAGATGAATTGGACAATGTCTTATTTCTAATAATATTTATTCATAATGTACCGAGCCTGACCCCCTAATGTAGCCTAAATATACCAGAGTAAAATGTTAAAACCACGTTTCACTAGTAGTACCCCTGCGTTTACAGCAGAGGCCCCTGTGGAGCAACATCTGCATTTTGACAGAAGTCTGTCAGAGGTGCCTACCAGTGGCGGCTGGTGGTTAAAAATATAAAGGGGGCGCAATTTTTTTGTGTGCCATGTAGTAATAGGCTAATAGTAAAAAAAATTGAATTAAATAAAACTCTTGTTTAATAAAAATTATTTCACTGCAGTTTCTGAATGCCAAAGCTAAATTACTGCTTGAAGCAGTAATATACTAATGTATTAACAATATTTAGTAAGATATCAATGTTTACTACAGTGTACACATCATACACTTCAGTCAGAGCTCAGAGAACATCCTCCCAGAGAAAGTCCACCTGCCTCACGTACCACAGAAGCAAACATACACTCTTACCAACCATGTATAGATTATTAGTGCCTGCCCACCTCTGGTTCCGGAAGTAAAATTCCCATTCATTTTTTCCATAGACTTTTCAAAAAATCCATATTGTAAGAGTTTATAAAAATGTTGGAGGCTAATCAGCTACGGCGTAAGTCACGTTAAGAGCGCAAATATTTTCAGCTAAAATAAATAATTTTATTAAGAAAACTCAGCAATATATTTTAAA
The DNA here is from genome assembly GCA_036025885.1 of Hypseleotris bucephala. Classification (NCBI taxonomy): domain Eukaryota; kingdom Metazoa; phylum Chordata; class Actinopteri; order Gobiiformes; family Eleotridae; genus Hypseleotris; species Hypseleotris bucephala. Next base: position 6,745 of record JAVQKG010304490.1, read on the forward strand.
AACTTTTTCTGTCTACAAGTTTCAGCTACATTTTTAGATTGAAAATATTCGCGCTATGAACGTGACTTACGCCGTAGCTGATTAGCCTCCAACAATCTTTTAAACTCTTATAATATAATTTTTTTGTCTATGGGTCTATGGGGAAAAATGAATGGGAATTTTACTTCCGGAACCAGAGGTGGGCGGGCACTAATGCGCTCTATTGAGATTGTATCAAAGCCCAATCATAACCTGACGATTTTCAGCCCCTCCTCTCAAAAGTTTAGGCTCTTACCATGGCTCTTACATAGACACCATTTATTAATACATCCATGATAGACACACGTTAAGGGCGCCGGACCACATCAGGAAGTGCAGTATTTTTTCTGAAATAAATAAAATTCAAAGTATTTTTTTTTTTTACTTAAACGACTAGGCTATCAACTAGGCACACGAATACCATACATAATAACAGTTTTGTAAATTTGCAAAGATTGTTTTTGTTTTTCAAGTAGACAGTTTCTTCTCTGCACTTCTCAAATTCCAGAGGGGGGGCGGCGAACGGCGCCCTCTATTGGCCAGCCGCCACTGGTGCCTACACTACAGATCTAGATCTAGACCCCACTTGTTTTGCTTAGCGTAAGCCTACAAGTGAAGATAATAGGATTCAAAGTAAGTTATTTATTATGTTTAGTTGAAGGGAAATTGTAGCACAGCACTATCAAAAATGATGATGATATATTTATTATGATTTTTTATTAATTATTTTTAATAAATTATAATTTCCAGACAAGTACAAGGTCAATATGACCAAAAAATGCAGAACAAAAATGTATTAATACAGATTAGAGACAGATAAAATTGTTAAGGACTAAACAACACGGAAGCCTTTATAATTTGCTTTTACAGAAGGGCACACCCACGCCTGAAATGTTCAAGGAAAAACGTTTATACAGCTTGATCCGTTTGGCTTATTGTATTATTCATTAGTATCACAATGTGGTATAACCACAAAAACTCTGAGTGTACTGCAGGTACCTGTCATCTCAAGGATCAGTCACACGCAAGGTGACTGCAGTGGGCAGGGCTTAATGAATTATGCTGCACAGGTTTGGGTCTCTGTGTCGTTCACATTCAGTCACTGTCGGGGAACTCAGGTAACATGTGAGGCCAATGGGCCATGGGACTGCTGCTAATATGAGCCGAGCTCTACTGCTACAGGTCAGTATGTCAATACATGGCTGTCCATTCTGACTGTTTTATTCAAATGTAACTGTGGACATGTGTAACTAACTAAGTTTTTAGGTTTTAATGTCAAGTGCACTTTATACCAGACTCATTTTAATGATTATATTTTCTCTGTTTAAAACTTTAAAGTACATTTTACAATTATACTTAGAAAAAAAACTTGTATTTTCATAAAATAACTTACAATATTACCCAAACCAGTATAGTTTAAGTGCTCACTTGTTGTCTTTTCACCCCAGAGTGCGCTGATTGTGGTCCATCTCAGTCACATCATGTGTGGTGCAGTGAGGTTTTCAGTCCCAGAGGAGCAGGAACCCGGTGTCCTGGTCGGGACACTCAGTAACCATTTTGCACCTCCGTACAAGCTCCTGACATTGGACTATCTGCAGCTGGACACAAACACTGGGAATATGTCCACCAAATACAGGATGGATCGAGAGGTGTGCCCTGTGAAGACAAGAGACGATGAATGTATTATTACACAAAATGCCTTTGTGGGGCCCACAGAGGAACTGATAGAGTTTCATGTGATCATAGAGGACATCAATGACAATGCGCCTCATTTTGAAAGCTTTGAAATACATCTAAGCCTGTCTGAGGATGTTACTGTGGGGACAGGTTTTATACTGGACGACTTGGCTCAAGACCCGGATATAGGCAGAAATGGAGACATCCAGTACCATTTAAAGGCGTCTGAGATAGTTTTTGATTTAGAAGTTGAAGATGGAGACATTGTTGAAGATGGAGACATTGTTAAGCTGATTGTGCAGAAGCCTCTGGATAGAGAGACTCAGGAGCTATACAACATGACACTTGTGGCCTGTGACAGAGGTACACCTTCATTAAGTTCACATGTGGCTTTAATCATCACAGTGACTGATGTCAATGACAACTGTCCCACATTCAGCTTGGACAACCCCAATAATGTTATTATTTTAGGAGACTCCCCAAAGAATACATTGGTGGCCCAGGTCAAAGCCACAGACCCAGATTTCGGGTCAAACGCTGCCATCACTTACTCCCTCAGCCCCAAAGTATCTGATCGGGCTAGAGTGCTCTTCACCCTGGACAGTGTGACCGGATCTATCACCCTGACAGAGGACCTCCACAGTGACATGTTGGAGGAGGTAATATTAAAAGTAGAAGCCCATGGCCTCCACTGCCTCCCAGCTGATACTCAGGTAACTGTATCTGTGCTTCCCAGGGCAAAAGACAAACCTACAATAAAGATGGGGTTCATAGCAAGACATGAAAACCAGACTATCATGATACCGGAGAATGAGCCGCCTACTATATTGGCAGTTTTAGAGCTGGAGGGCGACAGGGGCTTTAAAGACTCATATCTTAGCATCGAGGGTGAAGTGTCTTTCACTTTGAACCCTTGGAATGACAAATACCGGCTCTCAACTTCAGGCCCTCTAGACTATGAGATGAAAAGGGAACATGAGATTTCTGTGGTAGTGCGGAGATCTGCGGAGGGATCTGTGATCACCGCATCTAGTCATGTCATAAGGGTTTTGGTGATTGATGTCAACGATAACCAGCCCATTTTCCAGCACTCACATTATGAAACAGATGTAGTGGAAAACAACCCACCTGGTATAGCGCTGCTGCAGGTCCATGCCTCTGATGCAGACTGTGGAAACAATAGTAAGGTCACCTACAAATTGGGAGAGCAAGCTACCAGCATTTTCACCATTGACCTCAACACGGGTCAGCTGTTTGCGTCTGTTTCCTTGGATAGAGAGCAGCAGCGTGTGCACAACATCAGTGTGTTTGCGCAAGATAGTGGCTCTCCTCCGCTCGAGACTATGGCCATGGTGACCATTCAAGTTCTGGACCAAAATGATAATATGCCTGTTTTTGTAATGCCCCATTATATCTTTTTTATTCCTGAAAATGTTCCTGTGCTGGCCCAGGTGGGGAAAGTAGGGGTGACGGACGCAGATGAAGGGGAGAATGGAGAAACAGAAATGCATGTCACAAATAGCAGCGGACCTTTTGTTATGGATAACTCAAAAAGGACTTTGCGCACAACAGCTAGCTTAGATCGAGAGACGCAAGACCGGTATGAGTTCTGGCTGGTGGCGACTGATCATGGTTTCCCACAGTTGACTTCAAGTGCCAAAGTTACAGTTTATATTGAAGATATCAATGACAATGAGCCCAAAATTATCATCCCCAAGAGTAACCGATCATGTCTGACTGTACCTCCAGCTACATCAATGGGAACAATGGTCACACGCATCTATGCTGTTGATAAGGACTCTGGGGTGAACTCAGAACTAACATACACTGTTCTAAATCAAAGTAAACCTTTTCAAGTGGACTCCAGAACTGGAAACATCACCTTGGTTCAAAAGCTATTAGGCCAAGACAGGAAAATGCATAATATTTTTGTAGTGGTCAGTGATAGGGGAAAACCATCTCCACTTCACACCGCTGTCTGGGTTAATCTATTGGTTGATGACAGCTTGGAGCAGTGCCTTTTTGACCGGGAACTTGAAGAACCGCCCTGGCCAGCTCCCACCACATTAGAGACTATAGGGTGTTCCCCCAACCAAGAATCCAAATCCACAAGTCACGGTCATATTATACTATTCATAGGCCTGGGCATGATGATTGTATCCATTTGTCTGTTTGTGGTTACTGTGGTTTTGTACAGAAAACAAAGCGAGAGACAATCCCAAAAGAAAACAAAAATGCACGTTAAAGAGAACGAGATCCCGCTCAAGCTTGTAGATAAATATTACTCAAATGAATAGCATGTAATGTTAGTAATCCCCATTTTGTATCGTGCCAAGGATGAATTCTGTAAATAACACATTCTTCTAGTTTGTCAAAGCATCTGCGTTTTATCAAATTCTCGACATATTCTCAAGCGTGGTGTGTTTTATCTCCAGTGGTTGTGTTCAAGGTAAACAAAAGTAGATCTATTTTCTGATAAACATTGCTTTAAGATACAAGAAAGCAGACATTACTTTGCCTGCTCTCATTATCAACATCTTTGACTTGTTATCTTACATGGATGCATGACTTGGAAAACCTGTAAAGATTGTAATATTGCTGTATCGCTTTTTATGCACAGCTAAAGTATTACATTATAGCTTCGTAGAGGCCAGTAAAGCCATTCTCTTAAGTGGCTATTATCTGTGACCCCTCCAGCCAAAGTAATACTGAGCTAATAGTCTTGCTGACTTGATTGAGTCTTTCTCAGATTTCCAGCTTTGAGTGATGGGGAGTCTAAAGTATTTAGATGCACAAAGGGGTGTAATGTTCACTGTAGGCACTGAAAAAGTCACTCAAGTTGAAGTCGAAAAAGGAGGCAGCTGTGGACATGTGACGCAAGCTATTTTCCATCTCAAGTCACCATCTCATACCTGCTACCTGATAGTGCAGAAAATAAACAAAAATAAACAAAAAAACAATAAAACAACTGTCTGCTCCCACTGAAACATTATAGGCTTGGGTTTTTCTTTGCAATGAAATCATGCTATACTGCTGTACAAAGAATGTGGTCTCACTTGGGTACCCTATAGACAACTGAACAATTGAAATAGTACACCAGGTTAAATGATGCATGAAATATTAATGGACCATGTTTACATATTCTTCAGCACAGAATTACAATGCAGAAATTGAGCCTGCTTTTAAATGTTTTAGTGTTATCGAAGAAAAAATAATAGTGACAAAGCATTTGTTGTTGACAGAAACAATGAGGAAAAAATGAGGTCTGTAAAACAAACAGGTCTGAGGCGAACACAGCTTGTAAAACATGAAAAACGTCTCTAAGGAATTCTGAGGCAGCAGCAGTAGGTAATTCAATAACAACTGAACCATGTAACTAAACAGAAATAAAGCACTACGCAGTAAAGTTAAATATTCACTAATTAACAAAACTTGATTAAACTGTCACAAAACTTACGTCCTCTTTCCGGAGTTAAAGATGAAGATTGCATTGTATACAACAACTGTATGGTCTCAATTTAAATTTTAATAAGTGCAAAGTGTTTTACTCAAATAATGTACTTAAAACAACTTTTTGGAGATGTTTTCTTAAATACACCTTTACTTGGGCTATATATTTGAAGGTACACTGGTCTTGTAGCTATTGAATCCAATGGAATTAAATGTCTACTATACACTTTCACTTTTAAATATTTTACTTTACTTGTATAGTAAGACTGATTGTGTTGATTACCTCGTGGCTACTTAGTGTTATTTTGAATGGCCATTGTAATTTGATAATTGTAAAGTCATTGTTACAACACTCACCTCTGATAAAGGTAGTGTAGGTATAGACTAGTGATGTACTTAATGTAGGAGAAAGTCTGCCATCTACTGGACAGAAAATTGGTCTCTCTTTAAATTGCTTTTTTAGCCATTTGCGAGTCGGAATGAACAAGACACACCTGTGGAATTTTTATGAGGCACAAAGCTTTGTTGAAATGATGATGAATTAGTAATGCTTAATTCTTAGTAAAGTTTTGCTGAGAAATAACTCTTTATAGTCTATTGTGAGTCACAGTCATTGATTATTTATCTAGATATCATGTATGTGTTTAATTTTATCATGTATGTGTTTAATTTTATCATGTATGTGTTACATTATTTCTTTATTTTAAATTGTTATAGCGGTATGCGCACTTTATTTTTTGTTTACCATTCCAAACACAGTCTATTGCTTCGTGTCCCTTGTTTTCAGAGATGTTTCCACAGGCAAATTACAAGAAGAAGTACCAATAAGGCCCAGTACACAAATATTTCTGGGCTACGGTTTCTGGCCTATAGCTTATTAGTTGCATATTGGCTATGCTTCGAAAGCTTTAGGCCAATTTGACAGTACCAAATGCTGTAGCCTATGTCTGTTGCAATCAGCCTACTCTTGTTGGGTTTAGGATTGGGGAATTGAGGACTTGGACACTCTTCACTTAGCTGGCTTCATGTTTTATGGTGGGAATTGTATTTAATTTGGCTGGCTATATCACAGAATCCCCCACGTTTCCCATTTGCAAGTTAAAGTTACAAAGCGCGTCTATGCTAATGTGCTGCAACAATGATCCAAGCGCGCAGAAACCTTGACCTCCTCATTATTCCCGGCGCAGAGTTCATTGAAAAGCGACATTGTTTCTTTAAGATGGCACTTGCAGTCATCGTGGGGCCTGTCCATTGTTGGGGGGAACAGAAAGCGAGTTGAGATTGATATACGGGGGCCGAAAACCAGTTGCGCATATCATCAGCAGTGAAGCAGCTGTGGAGCAGTGGCCAGCATCCTTTCAGACATGGGTAAGTTATTCTTTCACTATATCGCCTCTTAAACTAAGTAGAAAACCTCTTATTTCCAAATGTGTAGTCGTCTCTCGTGTAGTTGCATTGATATGATAGGACAGTATGAGAGGGCAAAAGTTATTATGGTTTTTTTTTTCACTCTAGACTCGGCTACTCACCGCCTGACGCTTCACTGATATTATGAGATTTATTTCATGCTTCAAATGGCAGCGGGCTACTTTCTGCAAAGCCTTGTCGCATTTGCGTTAGCTCACAATCTTTCTCAATTTTTAAAAGCCAAATTTGGCCTAGACAGTGTTTGCATTTTGCTCAAAGTAGGCATGTGGTCCTCTGCACTGAAACTCTGATGTCACTCATTTGCTGATTGGTGCAGGTGCTCTCGTGGCTGTACGGAAGTGTGAGTAGAGTGAAGTTAAAGTAGAAAGTAGAAGGAAAAGAGTAAAAAGTAGTCTAGAGAGGCAAAACGACTCAATATCAGAGTATTGCTGTGTAAGGAAGCTAAATTGCAGTAGC
>JAVQKG010304515.1:0-12442 GCA_036025885.1 Hypseleotris bucephala
ATTCACTATTGGTTTTTCTTAAGCATTACACTAAATGTACTGCACCATTATTTGTAAAACTCTGTGAGGTTGGGTAGAGGCCAGGGCTAATCTGTTACATTTTGGAGGAAAGCCATAAAAGCCTGATAAATGTATTCATCTAACATTGTGTCTTACAAAATGACTATATTTTAGGTCGATGGTGCAGCTTTCAAAGTGCACTTGATGTTATTTATTTATCAGGGCCACAATTCCACATACGGTAAACACTGCCAGTAACGAGTGCTTGATTTGTATGACAAATATAGTGTAGACCAGGAAATAGATCAAAGGCAAAGAGCTTTTTAAAATGGTATTGTTATGGCCCGAGCGTATCCCACTTGACTCTGTGAACCAACTGTTACGTAAGTCTTTAATCCAGCTGCGTGCTACTTTCTCTCCCCTCCCATGCCTCCCCTCGCACCACCGTAATCGCATCCTGAAAAAAACTCACTTTGCCATCATTTTTACGCCGACAGCATTCTAATTCAAGCTTAAAACTGTCTCTATATAAATTAAATGTCCTTTCCCATGGGGTACACAAAATACAATCATTGTTATGAGCAAGCACACATCTCTTTGAGGTCCCAAAGGCCCAGAACTCAGTGCTCTTCTAATATGAACTAGTCACAAAAAGTTAGGGATATTTGAAAAATTAAATAGTCAGTGATATTATATTATGAAAGTGTTATTTACCAAGACCAGGTTGTAGCAATAAATTGAGGCGCATTTTAGGAGAATTCAGTAATTTTGTCACATATCCCTAACATTTTGTGCATATTATTATATTTATAAGAAAGAATCACTATTGAATCAAAGGCTTACTTTAGGTAAAATCAATGTCTGTTGTTTTAAACAAACTCATAAAGCCACAATGTTAAACAAGGACTAAACCAAGCATATCTTCACCCAAGGAAATCAGAATCAATCTTAACTGGGACTAAAGCAGGTAAAAAGCCGGATCTTAACCAGGGTTATATCAGGTCTAAAGAAAGTCTAAACCAGTTTGTCTCTGTGTATAGCCCTAATACAATGTTTTTTTTGAAGCGGGCCAGCAGTGGATGAGGCTTGGCCAGCGTACAAACAAATGCAATGTGTGTTTTTGTCACCTACAGACTACACAGTTAGCTTGTGACAGAGGGGAGTGAGAACAGGAATAGACTGCCCTGAACCATTTGCAGCAGGAGGAAGCACTAATGTGGCAAACAGTAAACCAGGAGACTACAGGCGGGCTTTCAACACAGGCCAGAGAGAGTTGTAAAGTTTCTGGAAACCTCTTCTAAAGCTTTCTCAGGGACCTAATGGCACTCTTTAAAGATCAAAGATGGCCCCAATGGCTTTTATCTGTTGGAAGCGTGAGAGGTTTAAGAAGGCATGGCTACATATAGATTTAATAAATATGAGGTCAAAAGGGGATAGCAGTAGAGCAAGTGTAGCAATGCAGAGGACCAAAAGTGAACCGGTTAGCAGAAAGGTTTATTAAGCAGATTAATTGTGAATAATTAATGACTGACGTAATTGTCAACTAGTAATTAAATAATCTTTAACCGGAGAATACAAACTTTAAAAAATGTAATTTGCTGAACAATCTTTTCAAACTGGCTGATTGTGAGAAGTTCTTATATTAGGGCAAGAAAAAACATTGCACACACTTACAGTTTGCATATGTCACGCTAGCACTATTTTGAAAAGATGACAGAAGGTCCGCTATGCACAGAACTGACTCTATTATTAGCATGAGAGGGGGCCAGATACAGTAAGCAGAGGACAACACGTGCTCAAACAGTATACTCTAGATGGGACCTCTTATGTGGTCTTGGGCAGCACTATATGATAAGGCGTGATCATGTAGCCAGATTTTCAGTCAGCAGATTAAAAAAAGAAAGGTACTGAACAGATTTAGGTTATTACGCAACAACAAATGTCCCATTTTAACACTAAAAACCATGACACAATACTTTTTACGGAAAACGCTATTTCTGGAAGTATTTGTACAAGAAAGAAATGTAATATTATTAAGCATTTCTAAACTTCCAAGATGATATTGACTAAAATATACTACACTGGGAGAAACTTAGTTATCTTGGTAGACTAGGTTTGAAATGAAAGGCAGGCCAGGCTGCGGTTTAGCTCAGTCGGCATGCGTACAGTATATGGGCTGCGTGCTTGCTCCAGCGTCGTGAGTACGAATCCGGCTCACAACAGTTTGCCGAATGTCACTCCCCACTCTTCTCCCTGATTTACTGTCAATATACTGTCCTATCAAATACATATAATAATATATAATCAAAAAGGCTGAAAAAAACAAAAACTAAAAGCATCTCTGATGGTAACATAAATGTATTGTGTGTCTGTCCAAAACAGTTCTCGTTCACAGGGCATGATGGAATATTTGTCCTCTGCTGCTCGTTACAAGAGCACCTGCTAAGAATATGGCGAGGTTAATAGGGTCTACACTGGCAATGAGCGCCTGAGTGTACATCACCCATCCATCCGATTCCCAATCAATATCCAGATAATTGAATTAATGATTAATCCCTTGTCTACTTAATCATGCTGCAAACCCGGGAGCTCTGGGAAAAGCCGGGACAAGAGGTTGAGAAATGAGGAGTGTGTTGAATGACTCCATCTTCACTCTCCTACAGCTTCAGTCTCAGATCTGATTTCCCCTGATATTAGCACCGCCTGAGCATTTGTCAAAGTCCCTGCATTTGGCTGCACAATACATCGCAAAGTGGTTATCTCAATATTGACAAACTTAATATTTGTATTAGAAGAACGTAATAAAATGCAATAATGTTATGTTTTTCATCTGACACGCAAAATAGTTACTATAAAAATGTTTCCAAATAAAAATAGTTTTAAAAGTTTAAATTTAGTCTTGATTCGGTCGTCAGTTTAGTCCTGGTTTGGTCCTGATTTAGCTTTGAGGTTTTAATTTATACTTGTACTCAATATTGACAGCCCAGTATTTGACGGCCCATTATCCACTGATAATAATGCAAAAACAGAAGGCATCTGACATTTCTTTCCTAACTCTATATTGTCAGAAACCATAAAGTACAACTATATCCTGAACTTTCTGTGCTAGCTACTAGAAATACAAACAGTGATGCTAACAAGTCTGAAATACACCAATATAGGAAGCAGTTATTTGATGACACCTGAGCCAGTATTAAGGTCAGGTGAGGGGTCCCGGGCTGTAGCAGATGTGCCAATACTCCAGTGATGCCCCCTTCTTTGATGAGTGTCACCAGCGTCTGACAGAGCTGGGTCCAACTAGACACTTTTTCAGTCTATTTCAGCCGCCCACCGACCAGCTGCTTCCTGCCCTGGCACATAATCAAAGGCTGCTTGTGGCACTAGCCTATTTAGACCAGTAACATGGTTAAACTTAGGTAACAAGGCAATGCAATAGGACTTCAAATCAGGAGTGGACTGTATGGTAAGAATAAATCAAAAATTGAGTAAGCGTAATTACAGTTTAATTTTTTTTTACAATTTTAGTGGACTTGACTTTAGTTTAATTTTTTGTCTTACACTGAAGACTACTATCAGTGTCTATGTAACTACAAATTAAATGTACATCCAATTTAATATTCATCTCAAAACTAACTACAACTAACACTGGCATTGTCACAGTGTATTTGATTGTGAAAAGCAGAGCGTAAATGAATGCAATGTAGAGTAAAATTCACAGATTAGCAAAACTTCATATTGCAATACAATATTCTACTGCCACATTGCACATCCCTACAGCAAACTGTTGTTTTTGTCATAATGGTTGATTTGTAGTGAATTTTAAGTATCAAAGTGTAAATAAGGGCCTAACTTTTTTTCAAACTATGTGTAAAATGTGCATGGAGAAAGTAGAATCTATGGCATGTGACTTTAGATTGCATTTGCGTTGTGGCCTACTAAAACTAAGTAGGACGGCCAAGTTCATCTCTATTCTACACATTCACCAGCCATCACTCCATTTCTAGCCACTGGCAAATTCCCCATTCAACTCCACAAAAACATTGCAAAGCCTATAGTCAATGGCTATTCAAAACAGTAGGGATGAAATCACATCAGAGAAAGATATTTACTGTATTTGCACTACATAGGTAAATCTCTGCATACCTTTCACAACTTAAAATAATTATGAGATACGTTAAAGATATACTGTATCGTGTAAGAGATGTAGGCTATTGTCTGTTGTAGTGGTTCTCAACTGTGGCTCGCGGACCTATGGTTGTCCACGAGCTTTTTCTAGTTGTGCATATGGCTCTTCAACAGTTCAAGCGTTTTAGTTCCTGTTTTGGACCTGGTTTAGTCCTGAAACAAGCTAGTCCAGTGCTGTGCTTATAGCACTGACTTTTGTTGTTTTGTTTAGGCAAATTTCAGTCCAATAAAATAGCACTTGTAAAACCATCTATTTTGTCATGTGGTGAATTGTGTTATAAGTTTGAGAACCACTGTTCGATAATGCACACAGAGCTACAGTTGTGTTGACAGACGGGCCCTTACGTATCTGGTGATGATATTCCGTAGACGACTGAAATCCATCCTCAGCGACAAGAGACGCAGCAGAGCAGCAGCAGAGACGCTCGACTGTCCGTGGGTCTTCGTAAACGCTACCTAATGTGGACTTTTACGCGTGGATCCATGGCTCTCCACCACCACCGCCGCCGCCGCTGCTGCTGTGTCCGCGATAGCAGTCCCTCTTTCTCAGTCGCCTCTTCTGATTTTCATGGCATCCCTGGGAAGAGCCGTGGAAGCGACACAGCGAGTATACAAGCCGCACTCTGACCGCTGGCTACATTTCAAAAGACAATTTATACCCGCGTCAAGCCGCTTGACCGTTTTTTGCGTTTTACAATGATGCTCCACGTGTGTTGTGTAGTTTTATTCTCTAGATGGGTTCCTCATGGTGTCTGTGTTGTAAGCGGTGGCCCTCGGTTGAAGCGGTGAACGTCCCCACACACTGCGCGCAACCCTGAGACGTCGGCACAGCGCATGCGCACAACATTTGCTATGGTCTGATCTCTGCTCCACTGGCGCCTTCAGAAACCTCAGTGTAAATGAAAACACTTATCAAAGCACCACAATGAAAACTCTAGTGGGGGTTGTGAAATATATTTCTGGTCTTGAATTGCCATAGACTATATTTAAAATATACAGGCATACAATATTCAATAGCCTATTTGTATGAATTTATTATTACTGATTGCATCCATCTTATTTGTCCATATGTTATTTCCCACCTTTCTTCCTAATATAAACGATTTTGGTCTTTAGTGAGGGTCCTGAGGGAGAACTGCCTGCCCTCCAAGACTGGTCACTTCATTAGGTTGGCTTATCCCTAATAAAGTGGCACCTGGCATGGTGTAGTAACCCACCTGCTTCATGTTTTCTCGTCCAGTGTGTTCAAAAATAGTTGCCTGCAGACCTTGGCATAACAAGCTAATGTTTTTTGAGCAAAGAACTGCTGCTCACTGGAAATTGTATATTTTCCACTCCATTCTCTGTAAACTCTAGACCTAGTTGTAAATCCCTGTAGGCTTATATCATCAGTTTCTGAAACCTGGAACCAACAAATACACCACATTAAAAAGCGCATTCCTTCCAAAACACAATTTTTAAATAACAATTTTTAATAATAGTAAGACAAAATTAATATTTAGACTAACAGGCTACAATAATAAAGTAATCTGCCTTCCACAATAGTGCTATAGTGTTGAACAGGACTTGACGGTTGTACTAACATTTCCAATTTAACCTTTGAGTATATTTAGAGAGAGGCATTTGACATGTTTTAAATGTCAGACGCCCCTTAGCAGCAGACCACTACACACACCCCTACACACACACACACACTATACAGAACAGTCATGTGATCCCTGACTACTCTCAACTGTTCCTTGATGCAGGCTGTTTATGCAAAATAAATCAGCTGTCATTAATACACAGATGGATATTACATCACAGTCAAGTACAAAATCATCCTTTGTGATGCTAACAGACAGAGTGCAAAGGCTAGGGTTAATCTGTGGTAACAACATAATAATAAAACAACTGGATTTGGATAAAAAATCTAAAGTTGTTGTCTACTGGGAGGTCACAAGGATTAAGACAGGGGGTTGGCTGGCCATTTGTATATGCTTAATTTTCATCATCTATTATTCATTAAATGATATGTCTATTATATTTAAAGAGACAAACAACCTTTCAGAATGTGTGTGACTATATTGTAGGGCTGTCTTCCCACTTCAAATATTGTTTATTTTTCACAAACTTTGGCTCATTTTGAAGTTGTTAATGGTCATATTTTCAGCTGAGTAGTGACAGAAAATGTATATGAATTTACAATCCCATAATGCTATCAATTAACTATTTTACAATGTCAAAGTTTATTAGGGGCATAACATCAGGTAGTGAAGTCAACTGAGTGCAACTGAACTGGGGACCATTGGGTTGTAAACTAGGTCTAAACGAGGTCTAAAACATCTATAGACCTCAATTAAATAAGGGTCTAAACTAGGACAAAACATGGTCCAGGTTTAAACTACACCTACATCAGGCTTATTACATGGACACAATTATATATTCAAGTATATTCTGGGGTCCCGCATTACTAAACCAATTTTCGTCACTGGTATTATCTTATGTATGCTACCGTTATGAATAACATTTGGGGGCTTGAGCCACCCTAAAACAGGCCTAACACAGCCCCTGGTAATCCATTTGACAGTAGCCGGTCATCTTTAGCCTAGACATTTCATTTGCGGACTTATGACATTCAATTAGCACAGACACTATTAATAATGCATGGACACATAAAGTACTCTCAGGCCTGACCCACTAATGCATGACCTCTCTCTAGCTTCTATAGGGCACTGTGTAATGAGCTTGACTGACCACATCACATGTACATCGCATGCACTTGTTTATGAGGTGTGACGACCATGAACATGTGGTGAATCTATAGTGTATGTATAGAATTATCTTATTCAACTTACTACAACTGTTTTATGAACACTAATTCAAGCAGAAAAAATATCTTTAAAAAAGTTTGAAAGTTCAGCTGTCAATAAGCTGTGAATTTGAAATTACAAAAATCATCTAAATCAAATTATTCCTGATACATATGATTCAATGCTTCAATCAGTCTGAGAGCTCCTGTCTTGTGGAAGCATATGATAGGTTGAAAACAGGTGTACCTGCACTCTAAAACAAGTGCATTATAAGGTTTTCAAACCCACAGCCCATAATACAGCCCACAGAGTCTCAAAGTCTTATTTTTTAGATGACTTATGGTATGCCATACCATTGACTGTGTAATTACTTTTTCTCAAATACAAAGGAAAGATATCAAGTAGGCCTAATGCAGCTTTCATTTATTGGCTGTAACTGTGTTGAACTTACATAGAAGGTTGTTTCACTGCTGCTAATTTGATTTCCACATAGTTGGATGGTTATCCCTGCAGAAGAACTGGGTCATTGTTGATACCCTCCTTCTGTCTTGTGTGGGCAGAGGGCTGACACATATAGGACACAGCATTATTTTTCTCGTGATGCCATCTGGATGCAATGCAAGGCCTCTCAACTTGTTTTTGTATTTAATTAATGTAAGCTGTAATAGCTTAATAATTCATATGGATACAAAAAGTAAAGCCTTGCAATACAAATCCTTCATAAATCTTAAAGCCCTCCCTTTGCAAAAATGTTGTTAACACTAGAAAGTAGGGTGTACTGAGTGGCAAGGTGGTTAGGAGCACTTGTGGTTGTGGGCTCAATTCTAGACCGGCAAACACAGTCACTGTGATTGGAGTATAAATGTCCTCCCCATTTTTCTGAGTCCACCTTTCAAAACACATAGGACACAGAACTGCATATTGAGTGTTGCCTACAGTTGCTGTGATAAGAGTGAGTCATCTTACATATCTCTAGTGGCAATAAGCAGAATGTAAATGCTGAAAAATAAAATTGACAAAAATCCGAACACAAAAGAAGAATACAAGTTATTTATTATCATTGTACAGAGTACCACTGATTATGTGATCATTTGAAAATAACTTTTGATGAGTTTTTGAACTTGGGTGTGCTCTAACCTATACTACACTATCTGACTAATTGCTCATCTTGTCCCTCTCACTGATGAACTAAAAGCTATTTGCTTTGCAGGCATGTTTTTCGATGTCGAAGCTTGTTTGACTGCATCCTGCTCATGTATTGTTTATTATTCCCAGCTCCTGTTGCACTGTGAGTAGCTGACTATGTACTATTGTCAGCACAAACACTGGATCACATTATGCTGCACATGTGCATTTTCACTGTATCAACTGCTCACTGCAGTAGACCATATGTGGGTATCATAGATGAGAAAACAACGGCACTAGCAAAAACAAGGACAGTATATGCACTACACACTGAAAGGCCACTTTATTAGGTATACATGTGCACCTGGACATCATGATTTAATAGGCCAATAATGGTGCAGCAACTCCATTCATACATTTACTCATTTAGGAACAAGATATGGAAAAATGAACCTATAAGAAGAAAGAATATAGTCGTTGGTTTTAGATATACTGTAGGCTTGTCTGAGATTTTAGATACTGGTGATGTAGGCCTGCTAGATTTTCAAAATCACCAAGAAGATTTTTAGATAATGTTTTAAAATCTCTAAATGTCAGTGGGACATTGCAGCTCTTAATTCTATTGACAGAAACAGTCAGACAGGCTCAAAATGATGGAAAGGCAACATAATTAGGTAGGCTATAGAGTACAGGGTCTACCTAATAATGGGCCTTGAGTGAACATAGTTTTCAGCTGCAGAAAAAAATAAATTATGCAACCAAGTAAAAGTGCAAGTAATTTAAATTATTATTTTACTATAGGCCCATTAGATATTCTGGGCAACTTATTATCCAGTCTTTTCCCCTCATTTTGTACAAAATAAGTTAGAAAGGCGCTCAGCGCGTTTAGATGTTCAGGTTCAGCTCAAGGCAGCAAAACACTACTCTGCAAACACAAACTTATCAAAAATATAAATCTCTGGTGCCATCTAGTGTTGAATTCGCAGAAGCACAACAGGAGCTTCCTAAATCCTAAAGTGTTTTTTCCCACTCATCAGGACTCTGTTGGTGTAGATTCAGGTAATTTGGCAGCTAATTAATTGCTTTGATTAGTTGTAATTGGAGGACCACTGCAGTATGAGTTTACTCTCTATCAGGGAAAAACAAATGCAGCCTAACAGAAGGCACCAATTAGGCCTATAGTGTTTAGTCTACTGTTAATTAAATCACGACGCCTCAACAGCTATATTAGGCTGATTTGTTGTTACTTGAGTGAATTAGTTTTTGGAGTGCGCTGTTTTTGTATGAGTAAACCACCGATGTATTTTTGTGGTAAGGCTACAGGTGCGTGTACGTGTACGTCCCCTGGCCCAAGTCAAAAAGGTGACTAAACGTAGCCCGCGGTGTTAAGATGCACACGCTGTTAGTAAGCAGCAGCGTGCATTCCCCATGACGCCAATAGTACCTTTCTGTACGTAAATATAATAGGTGTGCGTTTTAGTCTCTGGCGGCGCTGGTGTGCGTCACATGCCTCCTTTCTGCATGCCCAGCGCGGTGCCAAGAGAAGGGCTTAAACCTGCGTCTGGAGATGGAAGCTGTGGAGATCCCAGGGAACGTATGCTTGGCACCGTGAAATAGGATTTGGGGAAGGGCCGAAGCAATGAAGCGAGAGCTAGAAGAGCAACTGCCAAGTCCTCTCTGCGGATTTGGTGCCCCCCTCCTCACCCCGTCAACATATTCATATGCGTTGTAGACTGGGCGGAAAGAGTAGGATCGGCGGAGTGGATAGGAACTAGGCGAAGAAAAGGGGAAGCAGTGAACGGGAGGATAATAGAAAGAAAGGTGTTTGGAGCAATAACACAGAGAAGTCACGAAGACGGTGACCTGAACACGTGTACAACGTCTACAGCTGTCTAATCCTGCAAGAGCTTTAGCATCCAGGTACAATCTGCAGCACACTATACTCAATGTATCAGGAGGACCGGTTTATTTTAAGGTACAATCACATACAGGGAAATGTAATACAGCACTTAGTAGGGGAAACTGTCTTTTAGCTTCACAAAATAATGGTTAGTTACAGAAGCCCAGTTGCACACAAAACACTTGAAAAGTATATAAAAACAAAACAATACAATAATAAAATACACAATTTGAATATGCCTATAGCCCACACAAATTTCTACATTAATGTATAAAACACTATATATAAAATAATATGACTTGATGATATCTGTCTACCACAACCACAAACTATTTTCTGTTGGTGTATTGAGGCCTGAAGCAACAAAGATTCTTAATATTATCTTGAAACCCAGAAATACAGTCATACTAATAACCCAAAACAAATACAGCATCTCATCATCATCATAATCATAGTAAGGCCTGGCAAGGAAAATAGTTGGCATTGCATCCAATAAATATGAAGACAAAGAGAGTGGAAATAATTTCAAACATGATCTGGTTGCTTCTTTGAATTTCATTTAATCACACACAGACAATATTACTAAATTTAAAGTTGAAACCCTTTTGATTCCACCTTTGCTCAGTGCCATCATGGCCCAACGCTGCTGTTCCTTCTCAAATGATTTCTCCCTTCTTTTTTTACTACTTCGGTACAAAAAGGAAGGACTTGTGCAATTTGGCCATTACTCATATTATTGGTGGTGGCTGCAAACCGAGGCTTGGCTCCATTCCTCGGGGGTAATTGGAAACTGCAGGTGTGAGAGGGCACATTAGCATACACAAGCCTTGCACAGCATTCAAGCTCGAGCCCTAATGGCAGCATGAAAAATACATCTATCACACTAATGCCGAGGAGATGGATGTGTACTTAAGTTCCGCCGCGGAGACCAGTCAGAAAATGTGGATCGCCTGTGGAGTTCGTGGGCAACTATTTTTTAAAGGGTTATGTATTTGTGTGTTTACTGGAGATTTAAGAGAGTGAGGCAAGAGAGTGGCAAAAAAAGTAGTACCGAGCATACAGTACAGTACGTGGAGCCAATGTATAAGAATCTACCCTCTGACCATATGCCAACTGGACTAAGGTTGTGCACTTTCCTCTAAATACACAAGACATTTATTGTACACATGTTTACACAGTGTTATGACCCAAAATACAGAAGGTGCAGCATATTTTAAGCATCTGGTTATGAATGTGACCTCTTAAGACTTCACTGTATGTGTCCACAGTGCTGTGGCTGGTAGCTTGACTGTTTGGCTTTACATGACCACAGAATAAATCAAATAGTGACAAGAAAAGCATGATTAAAAATCAGCAAAAAAAAACAAAGTTTAAAATATTATTTTCTTCAGGAAAATGGTGGGTAGCCGAACCCAAAGTTAATGGTCACAGGGAAGTTGAATAAAGTTTCAGTCTCACTTTAATAACAAGAAAGACACAGATTTAAAAATGTGAATAAAATGTAAAAAAAATTGAACAAAAATGGTAATAACGACACGTTTAGCCTATAAACGCAATATTTCTGCCACCACTGCTTGTCATTTTTGGTGTGATTTGACATAGTGCCTTACTTGCTGTATTCCGTAATAGGAGGGCACACAGGCCAATCTCCATCTAAAATTACATGATAGATTTCTGTGCATTGACTGTTCTCTTTAATCAAATTCATGGATCATTAATCCGGTGCAAATAGCATTTGTGTGAGTAATGAAGGTATATTAAAAGGTTTAATAATAGCAGAGTTATAGGGTAATCCAATTGGTCAGGTGATCAGGAGATATTTTGATACCAGAACTAAGAGAGCTTAAGTGTGGTGGTGGAACACTTTGTCAACCAAAAAGAGAAATTTGAAGCATTTAATGAATTTCTTTTTGGGGGTGGAGTAATGACACATTCGGAGCCCCTGCTGTGCATGCATAGGCCTGTGCCCCTTCAAGTCACAAACCATAGTTATGTGTTATTACCATATTCACACGCACAGAATAGTGAGGTCGTTCTTTGTCCCGTCTGCACTTTGCAGTCTCTCTCGTCTATAGAGGGGCGCTGGAACAGCTTGTTAAACACTGACATCCATTGACTCCTGGACCCCCCGCGGAGCACATCTCAGTTGTTAGGGGCTCTTGGGAGTGAACCAGCCATCACTCCACTTCTTCAAAAATAAAATAAAAAAGGCGGTAGTTACTTCACACTGGCAGCGACAAATGGTTTTATACTGTATACATGCTCACTGTAAACATACACAAGTATGAGAGGGTACAACACATTATTAAGAGAATAGCATTTAAGGAACTCATGTTATTTCAGTTTAAAATATTCTGAAGGATCCATAAAATATTACTCAAGTGTTTAGAAATAACAGTTTTCATGGTATAAGACTTTCAAGGCATGCATTACCATTTTG
>JAVQKG010304628.1:0-16121 GCA_036025885.1 Hypseleotris bucephala
GGCACCAGTTTGAAAACCAGTTATTGAATATAATAGCTCAGTGAAGTTAATTAAGTCTTCAACTAAACTGGACATTTTAGACCAGTTTATGAAATGTGAGTAAGAGACAACTGGCTGCCATGTCTATATTAGTGTCTTTGTATGGCAAAATTATTATTAGGGACATGAGATTTCTGCCTATACTGCCAGTTCTAAGATTCAAATGTGAACTGACAATTGAAGTGAGCTGACAAGTGAATGGGGGTGGGCTGAGCGGGCGGTGAGGAAATAGGACGAAGTCAGATAAAGATGGACACTGTGAGAAAGGTAGCAAATGGAAGTCAGCTGTAATGGGGAGGCAGGGACTTCATTAAAAAATGCATGTAATTACAAATTACTTCAATGAGGGCCTTCTCTGAAAGACAGTAAAAGAGGCCCTAACTTAATCTCAACCACTGGTCCCTTGTGTTTAGTCGGAGCCAAACTCACAGTCAGAATCACATTACAACCACTAACAGCACCATTAACCGCTGTAACGGCTCTATCCTCAGGGCACGAGCAGCCGCGCAAAAGCACACATGCATACGCAAACAATGAAGGGGCACAAAAAGCTCAAAAGCACCCAGCGTTTTGCCCAAGGTCACAGAAATACCATGCTGGCCGGCTAAGGAAGCAGCTGAGGGAACACACATATAGCACATAATGATAGGGTGCAGTCTCCTGTGAGTAAACACATGAGATCACAAAACCACTCGCATTGGCTTATATACAAAGTCCAACACCTCAAAACACATTGAAACCTGCAATCAGACAAACAGACATACAAAACACAGCATCGGCATTCATTGACACAAACATGACAGCTATACGGTATCCAAAACCCAATTACAGCGAGCTCGGCTGGGGCTAAAACACTACTTTCATCTTTGAAATGAGAGAAACAAGAATGTCTTTTTAGTGAGCCCAAAATGAAACACCCACTAGCGCTATTGGATTTAATGTTGTAAAAGGTACTACATGCCTAATGCCAAACAAAGGAGGCAGAAAACTCCCGGGGTTGTTGTTTCCTGTAGACCAGCTTGTGGTGATTGTAAGTCTGCTGCATAGCGAGCCCAGTCAGGGGTGACTGGGAGTGTGAGACAGAATTTGGGTATGTTGCTAATTAGACTTTTTCACTCTCAGTCGAACCTCTGCAGATGTTCCAGGTTCCAGACTCTTGGACAGAAATCAGTCAACACAAAGCACAGGCTTGACTCAATTGTCAAGCAGCGATCTTGTTAAGCAGCTTTGTGGTGATCTCAGACAATAAGCAGGTCTCATGGACATCAGAGCATGTGATTAGGACTATAATGGAGCTGGAGGGTCATCATGGATGACTGCAGGACGAGGGGGTGGTGACATGGCGGGGATATGAACACACACACTCTTGTTCTGAGAGACCATAAAGCACCTACACTTGGTCTGTCAGCCACATGAAAGCAGCGCTAAGAAACTCTGGAACGTTGTAGGTTTTCCAAGCTCGAGGGCAAGATCACATTAAAAAAATTAACTCTATTCAGTGGCGATAATTACATGTTGCAATAGCAGTCTGACTTGAGGTAATGCATACTTAAGAGCACAGAAACATGTCTCACCTTACGAAGTCGTCCATTACTAGTTCCCAGAAAAACCACGGTGTGGTCGTGCACCTCATCCACACTGACTGAGGTGAGGCCGCGGGTCTCCAGCAGAGGGGCGGCTCGCAGAGGTCTGCGCAGGGCCAGAGGGTGCTGCAGGTGGGCCGCACCACAGTCTAGCTGATCATCCAGCAACTAAAACACACAATTAAACAGCTGTCATATCTAAGCACACGCAGATCACAAGATCAGGTAGGGCGCAGCAGACAATAGAGGATTGATAAAAGTACAGGAGAAAACAAAAGCTGATAGCAGTAATCACCAACGCGCTGCTAATTCCACTAAATCACTTTCTCGACATCTCCGTGAATACTTGAAAGGGGCTTACAAGGGTCTTCAACACTCATAAGACTCTGCTTTTGTCAAATCCTTGGCGGGCAATGATAACACATTAATGCCACGCTCGGATGAGCACAGGATCTACTGGGAATTCTCTGAAGATTTTTAGCACACACAGCGGCAGAAAAGAATTAAGCACTGAGGATATTTGTGGAGTGGTTTCCCACGGGCACTCGTGCTCTGGGCCTCGTCTGTCTTATCAAAAATGTGTCTGGTTTTGGCTCCATACTGGCCTTCACAATGCTGACAACAAAAGAGATGTTATTTCAATGAGTGTGAAAACAATAATACCAAACACACAATCACTACTCCGTTACAGATGGTTATGTGAGAATAAAACACTGAAGATCATACTGTGTCTTCGGGAGAAGTGGCCCCTCAGTCCCTACGGGACAGGGGCTGCTCTTTGACCTAACATCATACTCAGTGTTGGACACTCTCCTTTGACCTCACCGCTGCCATTCAAAACTACTACAAAAGGAAGATACATTTCACTGCATTCCTCAAAACAGTAGACAGTTTCAAGTCCCTTTTAACTTCTGTCAATACAGTTTGAAAGAGAGGCCCAAGTCATTATATGCAATGCTACAGGCAAATATCTAATTTAATAAGTGAGTAAAAAGCATGCAGTCACAAAAAGTTTTATTCTGCACTGGGATATGCCCTAGATAGTATCTGACCATGTGTTTCTGACAAAGAGGCTATTTATCAAATAAGTTCTGTAAATCTGTGGTATAATGCTATAGTTAGCAGCAGATGTTCAGTAGAAAACATATTTGAGCCTTTAACACACAGCTAAACTATTGACCCCTTCCCATCTTTATATGTGAAGATGTAATCAAGAGCTGTCTGCTGGATGTGAGGGGAGTCTAACCCTTCCCATAACCCCCAGCATGGCTACTGCTACACAGCATCTCTCAGCTATCACCACGACCTGCACTCGTGACACAAGGAGCCCCCACTCCCTCACTCATCCAGTCATGAGCCTCGGGCATAAGGCCATACTGGGTCGAAACAAAAACCAAAGCTGTCAATGACATTCAGAAGTCACAAGGGAGTTTAGAGCTAAACCACAATGTACTGTTAGAAAAGTATTGTTCTTAAACTACTTATGAAACATATAGATAAGATATATAAATAGAATATGGGGTACAGAGGTGATACTTAGCCTAATTACCCATTTTGGAAATTAAAACTTGTGCATTAAAAACCGTAAAGGTGCATTAGAAAGATTACCCAAATACTGATGATGATAAAAAAGAAAAGAAAAGAAAAAATCTGTAAAAAAAAAAAAAATGTGTTTAAGAAAGTTCACGTTATTGTGAATGAATGAATTGAATTTAAATCTAATAAACATTTTCTATGTAATTCAATTATCAACAATTTTATGCATGTTTAAAAACATTATAGATTATTTTTCCTCCAGTCAGATGCTGTCTGATCCTTACCCTTAGGTCTTTCTTTTGGATGCAGGCTGCCCCGGACCCCTGGATGACGCTGTCCAGCACCTGCACGTCGCTGTTGGGGGAGTTGGAGCAGTTTCTCCGCGCTTGTCTGATCTCCTCCTCGATGTCACTGAACTTGAAGGCGCACAGAGCAGAGTTTCGGTCCGCCTTTGAAAATACTCCGAACAGGTAAGGCTCCGGGCTCGAGCGTTCCTCTGTTGGGATGTTCACGGGATACATAGACAGCAATCGGTTGTAAAAGTTTCCGCTAGTTCCACACAGCAGTGGCATCTGGATGTAAGACTCCGTGAGTTTTCTGCTCTCTGGTCCGCTTGTTTTCTGTGGGTTATCCGTGTCTAAACATATCCTGGCCAGGATGCTGTTGGGCTGGCTCTCCTTGTGGCCCATTTTGGCATCATTATTAAAGGCAATATAGGAATAAGTATTTTGGATAAACGCATGGACAAAGTTAAGCTTGTTTTTCGTCTTAAACTCTTGTTTGATTTTGAAAACGTTTTCTTCTGAGGGGTTAATGTCATATGTGAAAAGTCTGGACACATCATTGACATTTAAAGAGCGAATCGCTATTTCGGGTGTGTTCTCAAACCGCAGGTCCTCCTTACTGTGGTTCTTGGGGAAATACTGGGTGCCAGCCCCTGTGTACGTAGCCCCGACCAGGAGCCGGGTGTTGCCCCCGTGGCTCCTGAAGACGAGTCCCACAGTGGATGCGTTTGGGTGATTGGCAGCGATGTTTAGCATGCTGGGAAAAACAGTCTTCTCACCATGAGATGGAAACTCCACCGCTATCTCCGAAATATTGTCCATTTTCCTGAGCTCACAGAAGCCTTGGTACACTGACCCACACACGAGCACAAGCCCCTGCTCCCGGTCCAGCTTCAGCAGCTTGTTGTAATTGTCCGTCAGGGATTTGGGATGCTCGCACGGAGCCTGGGGCAGCTGTGGCGCGTGGCACAACAGGTTGTCCTCCACCGGTCCAGTCCTCTTCTCCACCTCCAGACTCAGGGTCCCGTTCAGCTGATACACTGTGTTGACCGTAGCCAGGTAGACCCTCCCGGAGACAGGGTCCACCACAAAGTTATTGGTGTGATTGTGAGACGCGAACGCTTGTTGGATGTGCAGCGCGCTGGCACCACGGCGCGTCTCCAAACCCAGGACGCTGAGCAGAAGGACGGCTATCTCTATCGAAGGAGGCATTCTTCCTTCTGACCGGCTTCCGCGTCTTCTGTGCCGTGGGGTGCATTGAGCAAAGACAAAATTGTGTGTTTGTTCCTACTGCGACAATCCGAGAGGAAAGGCTGTTTCCTGCTCAACGCCTAGTCCAGAGTGACGCGATAAGCAAGTCGTGCTTCCTCTTTTCATCCTGCCTCCTCTGTCCCTCAGCCCACTGTGCACCGTGCTGCTCCACAGACTCGCTCCTGACGCGCAACGGGTCACAGCTGATCATATATGATCACAAACTACACATTGATGGCATTAGCAAATGGAATAAACTAGTTAAGAAGTAGGCTATTTGAGAAATTGAGAAAGTTAGGACTCAACAACAGAAATGGAGGTCTATTATAAATAAGACAAAACAGTGTTGTGTGATATAGTAGTAAACCTCTTTTGTATGCTGGTCATAAGCAATCTATTACTATTAGGCTATATACCTACCATCCTCATTGTCTCGCCCAACACCTCACAGATTATGTTTGAAAAAAATCAATCCACGACATATTAATATGTAGAACTAGTTGCTAAATTATTTAACTATTGTCCTGAATGCTATAGGTTGTTTTTGGTATTCTCGGTAACTGGGCTACATTTATGTGGTAATTTTTTGATAGAACATTTTTGTGCACATTGTGTATCCACTGGGTTCTATACTTTTTCTTTCAAGCTGTACCTAATCGCGCCCCACCCCACGCCGTGGTTCCGCTCATCTGGGGGTTAATGGTGGGTCAAAGCCCAACCTCCCAAGCGTCCAGATCCCTACTTTCAGATTAGTTCTGCAGATCCGCGGGGTTCCGTTATGGGTACACTCACAGCACCGTATGCACCGTGAAAGTGCTACCATATGGGCACATCAGCGCACCTTTCCGGTTTCTGACATTCCCATCTCTCCAATGTAGCTTTAGCTCATAAATATTCAAGCACAACACATGCGCCCTCATTCAACACGGGCTGGCATTGTGTCTGGATTGAGAGTGAGGGCTTATTTTGTTGAATGGAACAGAAAAATTCAGTGGGAACAATTTATGGCCCACGGGCAACAAGTGGCCCTCAGTCAATTCTACCCACCTGTGCTCTCGGAGAAGAGTGTCAGATAAAAATGGAAGGAAATGTCTTATTTACCCTTTAGTACATATTGAGTCGGTCAACAACTGAACGTCAACAACTGAACAAACCTTTACAGTCATTATTAACAATTAAATAGCCTACTAATTTCACAATGTCAGCATCAAGTAGCCTATTTCAAGTAGCCTAAGCTGCTTTTCCATAGGACTGACAGCATGTAGGCCTACTAACTCATCCTGCCTTCACCCTGTGGGTCAGATGCCCACAACCGTGCAGGTAGCAGCAAGAGTGCGTTACGCAGCACAAATCTGCTCAAAAAGTGTTATCTGTAAATACACGCAATAATTAAACGTGATGCTAAATCTCCTCTCCCTATTTACCATGAGTCCTTTGGAGACTGACTCTCTTCCCTCATGGCTATTTCCCGCCGCCACTTGCCTCTTTCAGTGGGCCAGATAAGTGCGCCTCGCGTTTACCTTGGCGCACAGCCATGCTCATCAAATCTGCCCGCGCAGGAAAGCGCTCTGATAAAGTGCAACATAATGACCCCCAAAACTCCATCGCACGATGACAACAGACGAGGCAGCAGGCGACCTCGCCTCTGTGCGCGTGCGTCACGGTGTCCTACGGTTGTGGAGAGCGTGCGCGAGGGCGCGCAGGGTTAAAAGTACGGCGTGGGTCAGAGCTGTCAGCATCAGATATCAGCCGCGAGGGGCTGCTGCTCGATCACACGCAGTTAGAGTTGTGACTGTCTGTCAAAGAGAGACATGGAGAGTGGGGCCGAGACGTCTCCACTGTGTTTAGAATGAAAATATTGTCCCTGGTGGCCCTCTCTGACTTTTGGCTGTGAGGTTGTGGTTAAGGGGGCCTCGCACCAACCTGTTTCCTTCCTGATAAGGAGTGACACCTTCCTGCATTCAGACCACCGCCTTCCTAATAACAGCACCCACATGGCACTGACAGCCAGCGTGTAAGAGGCTAAAGATCGCCATCTACTGGCTGTCTGGAGAATAGGACTGGTGTCCATCAACTTACGCTGCAGTGTGTTTGTGTTTTAAAATTAATTCATAATGGTTATTAAACTAAATATCTAGTTTAATATGCTGCATATAATTCAGTATGGTTTACCTAGACCCTAATAAATCAGAACACATTAAGGAAACACATCAGGACTGGTGTTAGTCAGGAATGCATTTTATTTATTTCACACTTAGAAAAGAACATTGAAGGCACTGGAGTGGTAGCACTCAGCCACACATTACAGTAGCCATGAGGTCAAGCTGTGGTCAAAACTCACTTTCAAACTGTCTGCATTAAACATTATGGAAATCTAAAGCATAAAAAATCTTTAGTGTGGCTTTGATTGCATCAAGTAAAAATTTATTGACAGTTTGACAAGAGCTGAATACATTTGTTCTGTGTGTTTATCTGGAGACAGAGATGACAGTGATCCTGACCTGAGGCAGCCCCTCTTATCCCACAAGGACTACTGTCTAAGGATTGACAACCTTTGAAGTCTGTATCAAAGGTTGCCCCCGCCCCAGTCTGACCCATATGTTATCTGCTGTGTGCTAAAGTGTAGCTGTAACGTTCAAATGATCTCAGCTTCTCACCACCAAAAAATGCAGAGTGGGCTTATCACTGCTATATCATTTTGTCCTTTGCTTTGAGATAGAGTCTAACAAATACTGGAAATGTATGACAGAGAAGAAGGGGAAGCAGAAGAAAAAAAAACACTATCAAGTCACACGTTCATTCAAAAGATTGTCCCAAAGATAATTTTGAGATAATTTGAAAGAAATTTTGACATTCTTAGCAACTCTAAAAACATTGTCTGCAACCCGCTTATTTTTCTCAGCTTCAACCCTGTGAGAGCAGCCCAGAGTCCATCAAGGTTTGGCACTAAATGAGTAAATATGAATAGAACAATGGGTCAATGTTACAGCAATTTTTAGAGAATGTGGGACATTATGTGAGAACACCTGGCACCTGACTGACTGGACAGATAAAAGCAGAAATATTCCCTTTCCAGCCGAGATGGAGCTGGATAAGCACCGGTAGTTTTACTGAACTAAACGATTATGGCAGAGAATATCTCTGAAAATAAATGTTACTGTGGCTGTTCAATACTGCTTTATAAGCACAGTCCCATGCACCATGTTATACATGTTGCTAATATGGAAGATACTTCATCAATGACCGTAGCATATCATTGTATTCCTCCTACACAGCTGACATTTTGCAGTTGTTATGCCTATTATCTGAAATGCAATTTTCATGTATTTTTTGTTTATAAGGGTACAATCAAATCAAAGTGGTAATAACAGTGAGGAAGCATAGACGTCAGTCCTTCATAAGTATAATTCTGGATGTCATCACTGCAAGAAAAAGATGATTTGCAGGAAAGTTTAAAGACAACCACAGTAACAACTGGAGGAGAGGGTCAACTCAGTGTCCTGACTAAACTCCTGTTGAGTAAAGGAGCATAATGCTACATAGTACTGAATAAAATAATGAGAAAATATTATTATTAGAAATAACCTTAAAACTGATTAAAATCTAAACATAAAAAAGTACAGTGCTGTATCCTGTGAGGACTAAGAGTTCATTTCTAAAATGTAAACAGTCTTTTCCTTCTTACATGAAAATCATGTGTACTGATTTCACAGTTTGTTCCTCTTGTTCGTCTTGATTTAAGCTCTGTCTTTGAGTGTCCATCTGAGTTTTCAGCTTCAGACTCACTGTCCATCACAATTTACAAGCTCCCTGAGCGGCCGCAGTTCCTCTCGCTTCAACTGTAGTCACCAAAGCAACATGTGCCTGTTTGGATCAGGTCATCCCGGAGGCTGCAGGGCGCGGTGTGTGTAGCCTGACAGAGCGTCCCAGTTTCTCCACAGGAAAGCCAGCAGGATGATGACGAGCAGAGTGGACAGAGAGCGGGAGCGTGTCCTCATTAAAGGGACCACGCAGTTGGCCACAGTTGAGACAAAGACCAGAAGGACAGCCATAAGGGCCAGTAGCACATTGATAAGTTTTCCCAAGAGGGTCCTGGCCGTGGCATTTTCCAGCCCCTCCAACTGGACCACCTGCTGCTGTTGTTGCTGTAGCTCCATCTTAGAGATCCTGGTCTGACAGGCTTCCAGTGCCTCCTGAAACAAAGTGTTAATGAGCAAGGTCACCTTCCTCAGGCATCAACAAGGTTTTCAATGGACAAACCCCAATCAAAGAACTTTAGCATCCCCTGCTGACCAAGAGTGGTAATGCCATTAGAGGCTAATACAGAAACCTAAGCCTTCTCAGAGAACTATTGTGGATTATTTAGAAGGAAATGCCCGTGTTTTGAAGAAAACATAAGGCCTGACCGGCTGGATTCTCAAACCACCCTGTGTTTGGGGTGTACACACAGACGATAAGCTAATGTATGAGATAACCTTAAACTTCCAGATGAACTTCAGAAGGATTGTATTGTTGCCTAAGCAAAATAACTCCAGATATGTGATAAGATCAATTTTTTTCAGTAGCTCTGTATTCTTTAGACGTGTATAGAGAACAAATACTTTTAATGACATGTACATTTGTTTGACTAAATTATTGTATAATGTATTGTTTTGGACATGGTAACTTTGTGTGCTTGCTTAGAGACACACACCTGTATGTCTCTCGCCCTCTCATAGGACTGGTAGGCAATCTTCTCCTCCATACTGGCCAGCTCCTGTTTGAGGTTGATAATCTCGTTCTGATGGAGTTCTGTCAGGTCATTCAGCTGCTCTTCTAAACGCTCACACCTAAACAACAGTGAAAACACACACGTGAGATTGGAGGGTATAATTGGCTTACATACACTGACACATGTGGGATTTAGCCCGAGACGGCTCCTAAAGGCATTTGACCACATGGCACCTGACTGGACTGATGACTCACACTGACAAGATTATTCATCTGCTGATCCCATCCACCAATCGCTAAGGGTCAGTGACTGGAGACTGACCAATGATACAATAACAGGGGTCAAATGGGTCAACAGCTTTGTTTAATTTGGCAGCCATCAAAAGTGGATGGACTAAAGAACAAAAATTAAATAATGGGCCTATGGTAGGAGTGGCGATGTGGTAAAAATATATCATGATTTTATTACCCAAGATCACAATTTTGATTTTGTCACCATTTCTTACACAGAAGACTACTGCTATCAGTGTCTTCATAAAACCCCTTGCACTACAACCAATCCAATGTTTATCATATTGCACAATACTATTAATTTATCTTTTTTTAGTAACACTGGCATTGAAACTGTAAAAATGAATCCAGGAAGAGCAATGAATGCGCTGTAGCTTGATTTAACCATCTTCCCAGATTAACAGATCGCCATATTGCACACCTCTAGTCTATGGCCTTGTGTGTTCAACATTTAGCTGACAAACATACATAAGGGCCTCCTGTGATTTGTTAATAGAAAAGTGGTAAAAAAAATTCTGGCAGCATGATTCATTCCTGATGACAATTCCCAGCTGGCAGGACATGGTCATTCTGTTCCTATTTATTCTTGTATCAGGACAAACAGTGACTACAGTGGATGTACATTTTAGGGAGAAAAATGCTGTAGTACCCTCTTCTCTATCAACTACGCCTCGCCTCTTTGTCATCGTCCTGCCCTCATTGCAAGACATATTGAAGTTTGTGATTTTAGCTGAACATTCTGGACATGTGTGAGTGTTTTCTAAAGGCAGCTGCCCACACAATTTCCAACAAGACAACAACAATGTCTGAGTATCATAAAAGGAAGAAGATTGAAAAGGCTGAAACAACACTAAGGATGTTTGTGGTGGGTGTATATTTAAGTGTAAACAACAGCTTCATAAAAATGGCAGCAAACATGTTATCTTTGAGTTGATATGCTTGGAGAGAATTGGGTTTATGTCAGCTGAGTCTATGTCTAGGTTTAAGGTTTAGTTTATTTATCAGCTGGGTGGTGCTTTTGATAACTGCTACCCATCTTAAGACTGTATGGGATTATGAAAGCGGGCAGCGTTAAATGATCTCCAGGTAAAAATATTGAATTATGTGGGATTTTCCTAGCCTAACTTGTTAGTCTTATCCATTGGTATTAGGAGTTGGTGTATGGTGATAAAAAGTCATGATAAGAAGTTATAAAGATTAAGCTAATCTGGGAAGATCAATGAATGATGAATCATGACCTGCACGTTCACATGTTCATAAAATAAATTGTGATGATCTTTGGATTGACTAAACTGGCCTGATTCAAATTGTGATATTACATTTTTTTATGTCGCTAACCCCTAATTGGTATAAATATTTTTTGTTTCTCCTTTACCTGAATCTTTCCTCTTGTAGTGCTTGCATAATAATGGAGTAGTCCCTCTGATAGTGGCTCTTTAAGCTGTCCAGGCTTTCTTCTAACCGTGACTGGCTCTCCCTTAACTCCTGCATCTCCTGGAGTAGCATGTCAAAACCAGAGCTCTGACTTCTTTCTAGCGTGTTGCCTTTCGAACTGGGGGGCCCGCCTGGAGCCCCTGTGGTGCTGTTGGCCCCCGCGGAGCCTGACGTAGCACTCGAACAGTCGTCTTCACTACCGTATTTGGGACTAGATTGAAGATGGTGTCCCGTGTTGCCTAAAGATCTTGCCCCGACCACGGCCATTGCTTCTTCCACTGTAGGGTCATCTAGAGAGTCTTTAAGTGAAGGGATGTTGTCCGCGCTGCCGAATTTGTTGCGTATAAGAGAGGCAATCTCCCTTGGTTTTGAAACAACAGCCCCAGCGGCGGAGTGAGTGGCCTGGGAGAAACTCGACAAGCCCCCCTTGACACTGTCCACCACGCCCTCACTGAAACCAGTCACTTTGGCCCCCACATCTTTTAGGCCCTGGTGCATGTCCCGTAAAACATCCTTGGGTTGCCGTGGGATCCCATTGTGCTCCACCTCACGCAGCTTTCGGTGATAGTGCTCGAGTTTACGCTGTAGTTGTTGGATGGTCTGCGCGGACTTCTGGTTCTTCTTTTCGAAAACCTTAAAGATAGACAAAGAAATGCATTATAAAAGTGAACTTCCTAAAAAAATTAATTAAATGAATTAAAAAAATAATATGTTTTCTAGTGGACGGTACAAATATGCAGTAAAAGTATTTTGGTATCCTGTTGTTTTGAATTGTTAAGCAAATTTTAACCACTATTACTATCATGCCAGCAATCATATTCATGTGGAAATTTTAATTTTGTCCATTTAAAGCCACATTTCCAGCATTTGCAAAGCTTCCTGTTTCAAGATGGAAACTTGATTTATGCATTTTTGTTACATTTACGTATGGTTAAGTTCAGCCGTATACTAAATGAGGGTAACCACAGACAGTATAAAAAGGAAACTCTTAAATATGTCTTACTGTGAATGAGGCCAGACAAATGCTAGAAAACCCCTTTCTCAATCTACAAATCTTAATTACAGTGCTATTACCTGCTTGATGCGGGAGCTCTGCTGTTTGTCAGCATTGTTGGCCAGTTTGAGGTACTCTGCCACGTTGTCATCTCTGGCCGTCTGTTCGATTTTAATTTGCTCTGTGAGTTTGAGGATCTTCTGCTGCAGTTGGGTGATGACCTGCTTGGTGCGCTGGGGGTCAGGGGTGCCATCGTCTGCCCCAGTGAAAGAGCCATCTGCCCCACACGAAACAGCCTGGGACAGGGCACTCACCTCCAGGCGGTCGATCTAAAGCAGGACAAAAAAAAAAGGGGTTAAAAAAAGAGGTACAAATGAGGAAAGAAGTAACAAAGAAGAAAGGAAAGAGAAGTTTGAGCTGCACGTGAAAGGGTTTCTGCTGACCAATTAAAAAATAAGTGACTTCTGCATTTATATAGTCTACAATGAGTTCAAAGTGAGACAACTGAAAGGTTTACTTTTGGTCAAGCAGTGATGACATACTATGGTCTCGATTTACAAATAAAGTGGAAGAATCCGTTACTTTAAATTTTGCAAAAATGAAAGAAGAAAAAAAGCAGAAAGGAAATTGTATCAGCGTCAATAAAGCAAACATTGATGGGCTTAGATCATCCCTCTGATATCAGCAATCAACTGCACAAATGAAAAAGTTTTTTTGCTAATAGATTAATCTGTCAAATATCTTTACAATTATTCTTAATTTATTTTTGATTTTTTTGTACAAAATATTAACTAGGTAAAGTTAAAACTCTGGATATAGCTCATTTACAGACAAAGGTTTTTCATGTTAAATGCAAAACATTAAATTTTGTGTAATGTTTTGGCCTAATTACGGCTTAGTGTGGGTTGTAAAATGTTTTTATCTGAGGAAATGGCATGTTTTAGAGCCTGTATACTCCAGTTAACAACTATTCTATTCCTAAATTATTATTTAAATAAACAAGTAACCTGATTCATTGTTTCAGCCCAAAAATATTGTATTATGTATTTAATGTATACCAAAATAACTAGCCACAATATAGAAATTAATCATAATACAAATCACACACCAACACATGTAAAGGATATGACTAGTCACCAATTATACCCAACAAATATAGGCTACCCATTTTATTAATTATTTAAAAATATTGCATTCACATATAAACACATTAGGCTGATGAAACAGTCCATTCACCCTACCAATGTTTACCAGTCAGACAACTCCAGCTGGATTTCTATTACCACACACCATAAAGGGTAAAACCTCAGGTACCTGTAACCTGGCTCACCAGCAGCGCGTCTCTATTGTGACTAATACGTGACTATACAGACAACAACACTGGCTTCTGCGCAGTGGCAACAAACCCCACGGTGATAATACTATTAATGAGAATCTCCTTAAAACTTTTTAAGTCAATAGAGCTATAACACTGACCAAAAAGCGCACAAATCAACTCTCACCTTCCCATTAGTCAAACGGAGAAGTTGTTCCCAGTGCATTTTATCCACTTGGTCCTCCACCCTTGTGTTTTCATCTGTCTGTCCCGTGGTTAAAGTCAAAACTAGAAAAGATACCGCAGATCCGGATATTCTAGCCGCTTCTGCGAAGTTTCCCTGAACTGACTGCCACTCGCCGGTGTTGTGAAAGTTGACGCGCACCTGAAACCCAGCGAGCGGCAGACGGAAGCCCCGCCCCTAGTCCCGCCTCCTCCAATCAGCCTAAAGGGTGACATCATCCAAAGAGCTTTATACTACGAGCTGAAATAGCGCCACAGTCACTCACTTTACTGTACAAGTATTTAAGAAAATGCCCAAACAATGACTGTGACAGAGCTATGCATCATATGTGCAAGGGAACATTGTGCACCATATTTTTGCTAATTAGAGGGGTGTTGTAATAATGTAATAGGAGAATGGTTAGTGCAACAGTCTTAAGCCTAAATTCAGCAGTGCCAGAAAATAGTTACTTTTACTCAGTTACATTTACTTGAGTATCTTTTCGGATAAATTGAACTTCTAAGAATAGTTTTAATTCACCATATTTTTTACTTTTAATTGAGAAATATTATTTTAAAGTGCCAAAGACATATTTTCCATTGGGACAATACAGTTTATCTTATCTTAAGTAAGTAGACTACTCTTACTAATTTTGAAACTCAGGTATGAGTACTTTTATCCACCTCTGTATGGTATTGAGATATAGTTTTATGGTGTGAAAAAGTGGGAAAATTTGGAAATGTATCTTAATCGCATCAATTTGAAATACACAAATTGCTCTTTGCATTTTTAATGTTGTCTGTTTGATTACAACAAAACCACAAAAGACACATTACATAAAATGAAATTGCATTACATTAAAAAAAGATACTCAGTACTTGAGTAGGTTTTCCAACCAGCAAAAAATATTGCCTGCCTATATTACAAATCAGGTTGTTGTTTTCGAATGAGGGTAGACAAATACTGGAGATACAGTAAGGTGGGGTAAAATCTTATAATGACCTAAATGAAACGCCTGGGGGTGATAGGGAGACTTGGGCAAATCTCAGTTTCCCTGTCTATTCACGGGAAGTGTAAAATCTCGAAAAACCAGTTTGAGATCTCTTTAGCTGCAATGGACACAAACACTGGAATTCTGGTACAAATATACAATGGCCAAGTTGTTGTTGTTTGTTTCCTTTTTACATAAATTTCAAATTATGTAAAAATAGGCATGCACCACATGTAAGAGGCACACAACAAATGCAGTGTACATTGTAATCATTCATAAATCCTCTTTGGCCAGCCAAGCAGATCAAATGAACCCTGAACAAGAATAGCCTGTTGAGCTGGCACGGTCGGGAACTCTGAGGTGTTTTCAAGCAGCACCTGGTCTATACTTGAATTTTAAACAAAGCTGTATTTATAGTTCTGTGAGGGAAGAAAAGCATGAATAAGGTTACGCAAATGACGTGATTTTAAAAGTCTCAAAGATGACTTAATTATCTGATGCGCCCTTTGACTGGAGATAGAGTAGTGGGGCAAAGGGCGGCTGAAGCAAGTGAAATTAAGTCCAGGACATCCACTGATACTGATATTGGATATCAGGATAAAGAGACCTGCACTCAGAGCTACAGATCAACACCCTTTTATCGAAGCACAGGGCAGTGTCAGCAGAAAAGTGTAGTTAAGTCAGCTGCAGACTTTCATGTTTGTCTGCGAAAGCTCTCCTCCAATTAAACATCAATTTATTTGTGTGTGCCGTTTGAGATAGTGACCTAATTGTTAACAAACCTAGAATAGCCTACAGTATGTGCTAAAGGGCAAGGCAAAATACCATATAAAGTATTCCAGACTTTATTTCCTAAGAAGAAACTGTATGTGCTAATGATTTATACCTTCACTTATGCGTAAAGTATTGCTCTAACACCCATTAAATCTATCTATTTGTATGTTTGTAAATATTTTTTATTTCAACCGCAATCAAATCTGATCTGAAAGCTATTTCCTTTGTGAATCAATAAAGCTTGTTGAAATCTAAATGTGCAACAACCAAACACTAGATAAGACAATGATACAAAGTCATCTTGTCACAATCATTATAGAAACTAGGGCTGACCGCCTTTAATTGCTTAGTCTATTATTCAGTTTTAGTCGACTAAAATGTTACTAGTCGATTAGTTGTATTTACTCTGCATCAAAAAAGTGGTCTATTTAATTTCTTAATCCCTTTTTTTTTATTCAAGACAGTTGTACTTGATTATTAGGTTAAAATCTATTTTACTGTCAGTGCTTCTTGATTTGTTTAGCGTCCAAATCAATTTTACATTACTTGGTGTACTCTGACAAGCCCATTCCCTTTGCTATACCACTTTGGTTGATTATAATAATAATAATAATACATTTTATTTATAAAGCGCTTTTCATGACACTCAAAGACGCTGTACAAAGGTTAAAACAAACATTAAAAACAAACAAACAA
>JAVQKG010304729.1:0-11724 GCA_036025885.1 Hypseleotris bucephala
TGGTTTATGTAGCACTAGACTTATGTGTAAGTCACATTGAGAATATGCCTGTGTCTATATTGAGATAAGAAAAACAGCTTATATCTTCGATAGCAAACATATTTAATTACATAATGTTCTGTTTTGCCTTCTTGTCACTGTAATAACACAAATGCAGCGCTTGTGGCTATGTACACTTTTTCTTGTTCTGTTCACGCCATGTTTGTTTTTCTTAATTTTAAACAAAAACAATATTAGCGCAGCTCTGTTTCGTTCCCTTTCTTTCTCTAAACCCCTGGATGCCTTATATGGATGCTGTTAGCCTTGTCAACTCAATATTAGCATAACATGTCCCTTCAGATGCACGGGGATTTCTAAATGCGCTCGTGTGTTTGAGTGTGACCATGGCATATTCCTTTGCGCTGTGGTCTTCATTATATAACGGACTTATGAAGCTTAGCAGAGAGAGAAGTATGAGCTGTCCAAAACCCGCTGCATCAGTAAAGTCTCAAGGATCAAATGTCCAGCCTTGAACAAAACTATAAATCCCCTGTCCATAAATATGCAGCACATTGATGTAATCCATTTGCACAATGACTTTTAGCGACTGCAGCCTCAGCTTTTCATTCCAGTTCATGTTTACTTCCTATGGTCGGGACAACCTCTCGTGCCAAGTTCAAACTGTACACAGCCTTCCCCTTGGTGCAAAGCCATTTCAATTATTAATGCAGCAGACACCAACATGCATCAGTTGCCCACTTTATAATATAAGGTAGAGATTGTGTAGTTTTTGGATTATCTAGT
This sequence comes from Hypseleotris bucephala, assembly GCA_036025885.1. Lineage (NCBI taxonomy): Eukaryota > Metazoa > Chordata > Actinopteri > Gobiiformes > Eleotridae > Hypseleotris > Hypseleotris bucephala. Next base: position 784 of record JAVQKG010304729.1, read on the forward strand.
TTTTGGTCTTTGGTATCATCAAGGCATTTTTATTCAAAGAACTGGCGGTCAATGGATTCAAGACTGAAGATTTTTTTTACAGTCAAATTTCTTTATGTACATACAACGGGGTCAAATCAAGAAAATTGTTTTTGCTTTCCACATTTTATACTTTCCACATGAAACAATAAGATGAAAGACTCAATATAAAAGTCAATATAGAGCTAAATAGAAAGTACAATAAGTGAAAAATACACTGAATTAAATACCGTATGTGCTAATTAACTATGGTCACAGTGCGAACCAGCAGTCTGTAACTATGATGAGACATAAAACAGAGCAGCGTCATTAGGAACAGTCTGTATCTTTTTCATTCATTAAAACTCATGGCTATTATGTGAAAATCGTAGTAGATCAACCATTTCAGAACTTAATTCTAATAATCATGCCATGTTCATTCAATTTGATGCTTATTTTATAGCGGTTTTGTCAATTTACCACAAAACATTACAATAATTGACCCACAGGGGAAATACAATGCTCGTAAAATGCAATGTAAGCTATAAATTACACTGTACTGTTTTGGCCTAATTACTGCTCTGTGTGGGTTGTAAAACGTTTTTATCTGAGCAGATGGCATATTTTACTAAATTAGTTGATGGTTATTTCAGTAATTGATTAATCACAATTCACCCGATTAGTTGTTTCAGTCCTACAAATTTCACCCGAAAGTAAAATATCTGAAACTTTTTGTGAACATTACCAAATCCATTTGCTTGATTCACACTGCATTAGCCCGATTAGCTATTTAAGCTCACTAGCAGCTGTGTACCTAATGAAGTGGCCTATGCTAAGACACACATTCAATTTTATCTAATAACAAAGTGTGCCTTCCAGAATTGTTTACAGCGTGCCATGGAAAAAACAGGGGAAATTGGGTATGTGGTTTTGCTCTCTGACTGGAGGGCGCTGGGTTCAAATGGGGATGAAGGACATGTCAGCTAAGTGATTAAAAGCGCTCGTGTGCGGGGGCAGGATGTGTGTGCGAGGGAGCGGATTAAAAAAAAAAACTAAAACAGGCTGCACCAGAAAAGACGAGAGGGAGAGAGAGAGGAGTGAGTGGGCAACAGAAAGCAGAGTAAAAGGGATCAAGTCAGAATCAATGGAGGGATCAGATGAATCAATAATTGAGCAAGAAAGAGCACAGGAGAGTTGGAGGGTTAGGGTAAAAGAATAAAAAGGATCAACTAAAGGCGTTGACTGGCAATTAAAAAGAAACAAGAAAGCAGTTCCTTCAAGGCAGAGATTCTGGTGCAAGAAACTGTTATTCAAGAATTGGATTGACTGTCCTGGTTAGCTGGAAACATAGGCTTTTAGTACATTTTGCTTTTTACTGTAAACTATTCTTGCTACATTTTTACTGTTTTATAATGTTAAGGCTATATGAATTATTTATTTGTGATTTTATTATTTTAATTCTTTTGGTCAACTTATACAGTATTTGATTTATATGTAAATAAACCTGAGAAAACACCAAGATGACATTTAGAAAAATAATAATAAATGGCTGATATAGAGTTTAGTGTTAGCTACCACTGCTTAAACTTAGACCATGACAAAAACAAAACAACAAAAACAGATAGCAATTCAAGATAATGTGAATTCCAGTATGTATAGTCTTAGTATTTTGTTATGGATTGCCCCTGGAATAAATTAATAATAAAATTTCTCAGCAATGACAGGTGATATAAGCCACATACCATATTATTTACAATTACTGTATAACCATTGTACAATTGCATACTGACCTTGGAAAAGGGAAGTACAAACTAAAGTGTAGTTAAGATTTACAGTACCACCATCTATCATTAACAATAAAAGACAAAAACACACTTTGACGTCAGCCATTCAACACTATAACTAACTAGTCTATATATCTTCATTCAGTCTTGTGATATGCTATAGGTGAATTTATTATGCTGTACTTGCTGTATTAAATGTACAGCCAACATCCACTCACTGAAGCAAGAAAAAGGACAAATAATAAATAAATAATACAACTATTCAACATCAGATCTTACTTTTGGGACGGTGTCTTTTCCGAATCACACAGCGTCCTTCCTCATTCTCCTTCAGAGGGTAGAGACAGGGGCCACACTGGGAAGAGTCTGCCTTACAGAAGTGTCGGCCTGCTTTGGCACAGTCTATATGGGAAGGGCATCCAGCTAGGAAAAAGAAAAAATATATTTATTAGGTTCAGATATAAAAAAGTCTGAAAAATGTTGATTGTTGATGAAGTTAGAAGCACTGGCAAGCAGGTATTTTCTAGTAGCAACATAATAATAGTTTTAAAAAGATGTACATCCAAACAGAGAAACTGGATAAAATTTTAGATGCACAGAAATAGAATAGTTTAGGGTTTTATTTACAATGGGTTTAGCTGCCAAAAGTAGCATCCCAGCCATCCATAACAAGTTTATCATAATAATTAATGTTATTTATTTTCCTTTTTTATATGAACACTGGCATTGTTACAGAAAATGACAGTGAAGTGCAGAGCATAAATGAATGCACTGTCTCACAATTTAACAATCTTTCCACATTGGCAAATCTTCATAACTTCACATCAAAATACAATTTTCTCCACATCCCTAGTGTGACGTACATCTATATTAATGACATGCGGTGTACTCTCGTTAAATAAGCGTTTGACCTGATTTTTAATGCATTGACACAAAAACCCAGTGGACACAGCAGTCTTTAAAAACACACACGCTTAGTAGACAGGTGCCAGTCATAAGTGGGTCACTGAGCCACAGCAGGTGTTGGTGGCGCAGGTGGTGGGAGCAGAGAGGATAATGGAGGAGAGGCAGAGGAGCACAGTGTAACAGAGGAAGGTGAACAGACCAGTGGGTGATCAAACTGCTTACACTCCAGGGAGGTGATGGGAGGTGAGGAAAGAGAAGGGACAAATCAATGGTATAGAGATGGATTATAGTGCTCAAATGTCAGAGATCCAATAATAAAGGACAACTGTGTAGTCTTAATATTTTAATATATCTAGTACTGTATGTGAGCTTATTAGCACACAATTACAAAGTAGAAAGCACTGAAAGAGCGCAGACCTCCGCCAAGGCAGTCCATTTCCCCTATGGACTCTAAAGGACTGGTCACCCCTCCAGAAAAAAAAGACAAAATAGTGACTTCTCATTCTGTGATTTTCTATGATTTGATTTCCTAATTCACTCCTACTTTGGCCTTGTTTTAGTCAGCATTAAGTCTTAGGTTTTTATAAATAAAAGAGTTATTTCTGCTGCTTAATTGAACTTGCAAAAATATTGACAGTGTAATAATTAACCCAGTTACTGAAGTTTTTTTTTTTCTCATATCAAGCAGCCCTATTAATGGATGATTAAGTGCAGAGATGGCAAAGTGGGTAGCTCCCCTTCATCACAGTAAAGAGATAGGTGGTTTGAATTCAGCAGCCCACAATCTCTGAGTGAAGTCTTCATGTCTGCCTTGTGCTACTATGGGTTCTCTTTGCTGAAGGTTTTATGTGTTTCTGTCAAAAAACAAAACATACAAAACAAAAGGAGACTATGCTAATTTGGAGTAAACTAACTTGTTTGTTGTATCCTTTGGTCTCAAATTTGTACAGGGCAAAAAAAGTTGTATCTGTATATGTGTTAAAAAATTATTGGATGACTAACCACAAAGAAATGTCATTAGTGCGGTCACCAGCTCGAACCAGTTGCCATAATAATCTACAAGTGGGAGTATAGGTGGTCCAAGTGCCAAACACCCCTCAGTTAAGACTTATCGGTGCAATCATTTTCTTCCTGCCTTGTGGTGCCTATTTTTATTCGGCACGTGGGATCTCAATTACCAACCAGTAAACCCACTTATACAATGTTGTACTAATTACAACCAATGAGGGCTAAGTGGAGTGACAATTCTTTCACGTGTCTTCTGTGCGTGCCATTATAACCTGCATCACAGCATCAATGAAACAAATGAAAGACACACAACATTGAAAGCACACTATCCAATCACTACTAAATGTGGATTTTAGTGGATGAACGGTCAGCCCGTCTCTACAAGCTATGGGTAGGAATCTGAGCACAAATAATTTTTATTATGAGATGCTACCAAAAAAAAATCAATAAGCAAAAATAGTTTATTTCCAATGACAAAACCAAAGTAGGACTACATTAAGCGGATTATGATCTAATTAGGAGAAATAATTGAAATGGTAAATGTGATAGCAATTATTTTGATACTTATTGTACATCTACAAGTCAAGTGATGATCTAAATGAAAACTGAATGTGTCTCACTAGAGCCAATCAAAATGCAACAACAACAAAACTCTTGGCACTGTGTTTTATAATAGAAACAGTGAGGATGCTCATCATGTGACAACAAAAGGTGCTGCTGAAGTGGATGTGAAGACACAGGAGGAGGTGACCAGCCCACACATGTGTCAGAGCTAATTAGTGCTCAATTAAAAATACAGAGACACAAACACTCAAAACAATAGGAAAGGAAAGAAGAAGGGCAAAATGTTAACCTTTTTACCTCAACAAATTCAACATTCATAAAATATCAATGGATTTGGTGGAGGCGTAATAAGCGTTATGCAACTCTGGAACTCAGAAGGCATTGCTTGGGTGCAAATGACTTTCTTCACCATCTGCTGCTGCTGTTGCCAGGCTGTGTGCTGGCAGAGAAGAGGCGACCACACACCCACACCCGCACACTAACATTTTATTATTCACTAACAAGCATTTAGATGAGCTTTAACTCCTCTGCAAGCTGTTCTACACATTGCTGAAATGCTACATGGCAAATGGCTGTGCATATGAGGGTCTGGATGAGGAAGCAGGAAATGGCTCCAGTTTTTCCATTGTGTGTGTTTCCTGACCTTGTGCACAGACAGGAAGTGGGCCACTCCAAATCAAGTGGAAGCAATGGAGGTACAGTAAATAGTAGCCACCAAAGTCTAATGTACACACAGCATTCAGGAATAACAACACCACCTGTGGACTTCTGGATAGAGCATATAAAGACAAAGAGGTTTTTCCATCTTTAATGAAAAATTTATTTTTTTTACACTGTTTTGTCTTGATTACTGCTCTGCATAGGTTGTAAAACGTTTATATCTGAGCAAATGGCATGTTGAAGTCTTATAATATACTACAGTGGGACAATGTGTATCTACTGTATGGAAATAATTAGCCCCATCCATGTATGCATCCTACTATCAGCTCTCACATCACTATTATTTTTTGGTCAATGAGCAATGGGTTAATCAGCCGAAGTTCCTTAGGTGACCTAGTTTAAAAGAAAGTGACTACTATTTATTTATGAGCTAAAATTTACTGGTTCCATGTAACAGTGTTTGTCTTAAATAAAATACACAATTCCAATGTGTATGGTGTGGTTTAAATCAAAAGGTTGTCACACAGCAGAATAACAATTATGAAAGCACAATCATTTCTGATAATCATGTAGTGTCTGCCTTTCGGTTTAATGTTCTAATTTGATCATTGATGTCCTTCTTGCTGTGTATCTAATGTGCAGGCCAATCACAACTATGCTAACCAATTACTGTAAGGGTAATCCAATGCAGATCTATATGACTGTAAACATGGAAAACATTAACGTTATCTCCGTAATTGTGTGCTGTGGGTGGCATTTTCCCATGATAATCTGATCTAAACAGTACATTTTACATAGTACATGAGAAATGGACCATGACTTAGCACCTGGTTAAGACACAAGTATAATCTAACATAGGAAACACACCACTACCGCTGGAGAAATATACGCAAAAGGAAACGGTTCGAAAACAGTCAAAGCTTGTCATGTCAAACAGTGACGAGTGTAGAGCCCATTATGCACAAGATAATTACTGTGTCATTATCATTAGCCGAGAACAGAACGACCCACAACCACAAAGGGGGGAGAGACAGTAAGACAAAGGGAAGGAGCAGGTGGCAAGTAGAAAGCCGTTTCCAGTTGTAGCGTGTTGGAAAGGGTTGTCTATATACTGTAAAGTGGGGTAAAGATTTCACAGTATGGTATCCAAATAGTAACTGTATCCATTTAAAGAGGCTAATCTAGCTGAACTGAACAGCTCTTAAGAAAGTTTTTAAATTTTGGTCTGTGTCAACAAAATTCAGTGAAAGATGCAAGCTCAAAGATACACACTAGAAACCATTTAAATAAAATATAATAAAAAATATGAGGTCTAGTAAATTCGAATAACAATGGAATAAATGTACTTGTTATTACTCATCAACAGTAAAATCTTAAACATGATCTAGATTATATTTGTCAGCAGTACCCCACAAGTTGTACACTATTTGTGGGTTTATGTCTTTTTTATTAATGAATGAATAAAGACTTTTAAAAAAGCTTATTTTAAATTGAACTGAACTGAAGTTGTGAAAGATTTGGGCAAGATACAAAAATGTAAAAAATAAAAAATACAATTGGAGGAGCACATCATCTCTGACCTCTTCATTTACAGTAAAATCTCTGATCACAGCTAAGCCTAATGCATCTCCTTGGTTGAGCACTGACTTTCGTGACGTCATCCATTCGTTCTTTCTGGGCAGATGCACATGGTCAACACATATTATGGTTACCACTAACTACACTCCCCCTCTAGCTCCAGTGACCACAACATTGTTTCGTCAGGCCCATTTGAAACCACTAATAACATCTGTCAGGTTTAAACCACATTTTCAACATATCTTCCTGGAAGCTTTGCGGATGCAGCCAGACAATTTTGGTCCAACAAAAACTCCAGACTTAAGTTAAAACATACTGTATCTGGTGCATCCTATTCAAGAGTGGATTCAAACTGATATATTGTTAACTTCTATCTTAACTGAAGAAATACATTGAATATTGCTTTTAAACATTATTGTAAGCCATTTACTTTATTGAAACAAAATAATGGAAAAAAATAAATTTAAATTTAATTTAAAAAAAATTATTTGGTTTTTGCAATTCAGAGGGGGCAATAAGTCAAATTGATTGATTGCACAGCCCTAACATATGGGGTGTGATTTTATCGTTATCGCGAGCCCTGTATCACATGTTGTATCAAATCTTGTAGAGGTTAAAAATGGCCAACATAAGCTCAAATAACCACTTGTTTCATTATGGTCTACACAAGATTACAAAATATGACGCAGAAAACCTTTATTAAGTCCAAGGTCTACCTAACAAAGTGGCCACTGCATGTGAATAAACAGTAATGACTTCTAACACTGATTCTACAATTATTTCATGTCATTATTGTCCAGCTGCTTGCCTGATTGACTTTGTTAATTCCTTGTTATGTTCCTCATTCCATCCAGATGTCACTGCTGATATTTTCCTGCTTGTACAATTCGCTTCACCATGGAAACCTCCTCACATTTCACAAGAAGCACTGCCTCCACTAACTTGATAGTGGCTCTTATTGGATTAAGATGCAAGCAGTCCAGGCACAAAGGCATACAACCCTTTTAGTCTCTGGTTGTATAGACAGACAAATAATTACCAGAAACCTCAATGCAGTGACTGTGTGCTGCATATGTCCTTCTAACTGGCTCCATATTGTATCATGGCACCTTTTGCTTTGAGCTATGTCCCTCCCCGCTATGACACAGATGACTAATTCTGCTGCAGGGTACGAAAGGTGATTGCGAAAAAAAGGGAAAACATTTGAGACCATTTGCCGTCACAGGAGGAAAAGAATGAGGGTTAATGGTGAACAAAAAGGCCACATGGAATAATCACGGCCGTGCTCTGTGGGCTGTGTGAATGACAAAGATGACATTTAAACGTGGCAACACAACAGTGGACACAATGGGGGACTGAGAAGATGGAAGTAGGCTCCTTGAGTAAAAGACAAAAGAAAATGTTGTGTTTAGGAAAAGTAAGAATTTTACAAACCAGTGGTTCTCAAACTTGTTGTTCAGAGGACTTGTATTTTGTTTGGCCATTATATTCGCGACCCAACTTTTAAGTTTGGTTCGGCACTTGTGGGTCATTTTTTGTAATTTATTGGGTGTTTTTTAGTGCTCTTATAATTCTGTTTTGCTTTATATGTAATAGCCATTTTTACATATTTCATTATTTATTTTATTGTCCATTTGATGATCCTTATGAACAACTTTTCTTTAACTAAAAATTCTATGGTGACCCAACAAAAATCTCTGGCGACCCACTTTTGGGTCCTGACCCACTGTTTGAGAATCACTGCTATTCTATTATAATCGCTCTATGGCTTTATAAAAAGATACAAAAGCATTTATTACAAGATGCCTAGGTTGATTTGTAACTTCCATATGATCTTTATAGGACTTTTCTTTATGATATGCATGACTAAATCAGCTGATAATATGATGTGATACAGGCTGTTGTATTTTAAGCTTTGGTAAATAGTCCCACTGCAACTCTTCCTAATAAACTGGTCAATCTCCAAAACTATCACTTGTTCCACATTTGTTTTGAACTTGTAGAAATAGAATGTGTTATTCTCTATAGCGTTGTTATTTTAGCGCAACATATGTGAACAATAGCTTGAGTGATGACACATTTGAACAAGCTGTGTTCAGTGTAACAGGTGGCAGCACGGCAAGGCTACAAACAACCAAACCAAACACAATCTACTGCCAGTTAGAACATAGGCTAAATATAAGGAAAATATTATTTGACTTTTCACAGAAATGCTAAGCCAGGACTAAACTGGGACTAAAACAGCTCAAAAACAGCACTAAACTAAGACTAGAATGTACCAATTGGTCAATGCACAAAATTCAAACTCAAACCAGGACTAAATGCAATAAGTGGCTAATTTTAAACTTAAAAGTGCCAATATTGGTCAAAAACAGCACATCACATTTTCAGTCTGCTTAGTATATTCCTGCAGTCCTTACAGATTAATTTACAAAAAATCAATTGTGATTCGACAACATGAAAGAAATTGTGCTTTTAGGTCAAATTTATATGGGTTTGTACGGGAAAGTAGAAGAAAAGTCGACTTCAGCTTACTGTATGTGTCACAATCTTTTCTTTCCATTGTGCCTGTTACATAAGTACAACTACTCTCCAACCACAGATGACTCGCCGTGCAGTAATATCTGTCATATGTGGGTGCGAATTAACATATTGCAAAATCAGCAATATTCACAATATCCGCAAAAAAAAAATGATTGCAAAAATAAACATGGTCTTTTGACATAGAATTACAATATGTGATGTTTTGTATATTAGCTTTTAGAGTCTTCAATAAAAAAAAAAATAAGAAAATGTTTTAAAAAGTACAAATTTAGTCTTATTTTAGCTCTACTTTGGACCAGAATAGTCAGGTGTTACTTTGGTTCCTCCCTTGGCCTGTACAGCAACATCAAATCTGAGTTTTTGGGCAAGAAACTCGGATTTAATGTTGCTTTAGAAGATGCTAAAATTATAACATTATGCATTTTATATCACAGAACATGTCAGATAGTCTTTTTAAACCAATTTTGTACAATTTCATCTTTCAGGTAACAACCCAGACTACAGCTTTTAGTGAACTTGGATCAAAATATCATACAAATATCTATAGACCTATCTTAATAATCCACATGGTTATTGGATAGCATTAGTAAGAATGTGTGTTAAAACAGCATCAAATCCCCAGTATATAATATGGTTGTTGTGTCATTGTACCCTGTAACACAGCTGTAGGAGTCCCACTGGGTTGATGTGATAAAGGCATAATCTGGTTGTGTATAGACGTCAGCATGAGACACTGAGAAGGACACTCATCTCAGACGCACTGCCAACGTGGCCCATTAACCAGCCATGGGGAATGACACAATAAAGTCAATTGTATTAATGATTCCTCAATGTGTTTTACAAAATAATACAGTAACAATGATGTGGGTGTTGGATGCATAGAAATGATTCCCCCCTTATCGGTCAAGTAAACGTGACAGCTCTTGGTTAATACAAAAAATAACAATGTTGTGTTTTGTGAAAATAAGAAATTTTGTCTAAAGTTGACAATTTTTTAAGATGAACAAGTAGCTATCTTAAAACTGGCTCATGAGATGCGCTTTAGAAAAAAAAGGCTATGCTTTTTAACAATACATGGAAATTTCACAAGGAAGAGATCAGTATCTTTTAGGCTACCCTTTACTTCTGTTTTTTCATGGTCCATCTCCTCAAACAAAAGCGGACTTAGTTGTTGTAAAACCTGTCCTAAAGCCTTGACACAGCTGACAGATAAGCCAAAGAAAACAAATAGGAATACAAACAATGTCTTCAAGTTAAAGCATAGCAAATCCTTAGGAGATCGTGTTTTTAAGTTAGTCAGCAGGCATGTCAATCGTATATAAAATGTGGTTTATAAGGCTTTTGTATTTACCTTGGGGACTTGCTGAGGTGACATGGAGCAGCGCCACGGCCAGCAGCAGCAGCAGCAAGGCCCGGCCAACACGACCCCATCGCGGACTGGAGAGCAGCAGCATCCTTGATCTGTTGTCGGGCATGGAACACCGTGGTACACCGAGCCTGTTGTCATTCCCCCATCACTGCGCCTCTAGGCTTGTTTTTTGGGGGGTTTCTATGCGCTCAAAGCCACGTATGAAGCAGTGATAAAGCCGAGCGAGAGCAGCACCGCGGAGCTGTCCTTGTACACTGCGCACAGTAATCCTGGCGCTCGGCTAAAGATAGCGGAGTCTCTTTACTGTGAAGGAGGAGGAGGAGGGGCAGGTGTGCGTCCTCCTGTAGCTCTGAGATGGTGCCTTCACGGGATGTTGGATACAAGCAGACAAATGCGAAAAGAACGAAAATATCACAACAAAAATTAACAGAAAACTAACTCTAAAAATTAGGCTAGTGGTGTGCATGTTTGTCGATCAAATTTAAATTAAAGGCAAGCCCAAAGAGTTATTTCCATGGGCGTCAGACTGAG